>JAHREE010000122.1:4686808-4738822 GCA_033628505.1 Tringa tobata
GTACTGATGCCTGGTTTCAGGCCGGGTGGGTCAAAGGGAAAGAAGCTTCCAGCCCCAGAGATAAGATATATAAACTGAGGGGTGATCCCTCTTGCCACTTCCTCAAAAGAAAAGTCTTCCTGCACACCGAGGGCGTTCCCTGGCAGGAAGGAGGGTAAGGAGGGGAATAACGGTCTCTGAAACGTCCCCTCTCCGCATCAGAGCCTTCGGCTGGGCACTCGCTGGCGTTGGGAGGGCAAAGCTCTGCTGGAAGCCATGCTCAGAGGACACTGTGCTTCCACCAGATTGCTTTAACCCAGATCTGTCTGTATGTGGCATCCATGATGTAAACACAGACTCCCAAAGCCGCAGCAACTTCAAGAAATGGGTTTCAAAAGCTTTCTCCAGATGTACGTTTTGAAGTTCCTAAAAAGAAAAAAAAAAAAAAAAAAAGGCAAAATTTATCCTGCCAAAGCAGATATAGTTAGTGAAAAATCCCTAGAGCCGAAATTAATATTCAGTTACGTAGTTTTAAGTCCAGTGGAATCACCCATCCTTAACCAAAGCAACACTCTTTGTGCCATACTTGCTTTTCTTTGCAGAGGGGATTTTTCTATAAAGGGGACAAAGAGAAGGAGGGAGTAAGACAATATGAATATTCATTGTCTTCTGTCTGACCTATGAGAGGTTTCTGAAGAAATGCAACGTATTAAAGCTCTGCAGCATTCATCCACTATGGAAAACCATAGGGTGGCAGTAGCTGCCAAAACACTAGACAAATTGTATCATCACAGAATACTAGGACTTCCCTCTGAACTGTCACTGTCTGCTCATGTCTCACGTCTCTGCTCGTTACAAGACAAGCACTCCTCCCACAAAAAAATAAACCCAAAACAAACCCAAAAAACAAACAAACAACCAAACCACCACAAACAAAAAACCCCAAACCAAACCAACAACAAAACCAAATACACACCCTCCACCCCAAAGCCCATCCCCCCAGAAAAAAAAAAACACAACCCACCAAAAAACCTAAGAAACCTAAGAGTAATAAGGGTGGCAAGAATGGCATCTCATAAACAAAACAAAAAATAATTTACAGTCATACCCTTTAATGCCAGTGCCATGAAAAAGGCATGAGAAATCTGTTTAGGCTTCAGACTTCTTAAGCACACAGGGTTTTCTATTGCATGGGGAAGAATAAGCCACAGAAATAATTTTTCCAATTAGTAAGAAAAGGAATGGTCTCTTCAAGAATATAATAGTCCTTCAGTCATGTCAAAATGTCCATATTCTACAACATGTCTGTTACTAAATATAATGCTATTAACTTCTGTGTGTCACTCTTCCTTGTATTTTCAGCATGTGGCAGACTTCTCAATGAAGGATGGAATTATATTAGACATTGAATTTCCAGAGCCAACATTTTCTTGAATGACAATATTCTACATAGGTGACAGTAGCAACATTTATGAATTAATTTCCCCCCTACAATAGGCTGACCTGAATTTTTGCACTCCTCAGTGCTTCCAATAAAAGCGGAAGCAAGAGACATATGTAAGAGAGAGAAATGCACCTCCTGAGTGAGTCTTACCATGAAATACATCTGCAAATGGGAAAAAAAAAAAAAACCAAAATTATTTCCACTTACTCTCAAACATATTCATGTAAAAGTTAAGTGGAAACACTTCTGTAGCTCAGGATTTGCAACTTTTTTTTGAGGAACTGGGTGACACTGAGCAATGCACAACCAATTTTCCCTGCTGGATAGGTATGACAAAAGGAAAGGTCCTATGTTATTGTTTTAACCAACAAAACAATAAAATTAGATGTGAAGGCCACTATCAGAAACCCAAGGCAAAGGAACATTTTACTTACTAGCAGCAATCATTCTTCTTGCAAGCTTGAGTACTGCAATGCCAAGTCATTGGGTTACCAGCTGTCTAACAACAAAAGAGTAAATGAAAGGAAGGTCTTGTGGAAAAGAAAAACAAATCTGAGGACAAATGTAGCATCCTTCAGTTATAGTCATGCTCTTAATCACCTTCTGGAGGAGCTCTGTTGACTAGGTGATCCCTGGGAAGGGTAACTTGCCCAGCTGCCATCTGGGACACAAGAGGACACAAGAGGCAGAAACCACCAAGTTTTTCTAGTGCAGGTCACCATTTCATATTTTTCACATGATGTAGTAATTGGGAAACAAAAAAAAAATAGATCAATTTTAGAATGGAAAATTGTAATTGAAGATAGTGTAACACAGCCAAAATACGATCAATTTGTATCAACTTAGTTGATGATTAAGTAAATGAACTAATTATTTTAAATATCCACTGTCATTAACATTTTATTAAGCTTCTACCTGTTTCTTTCTTGTATTTTTCTGTTCTCCCATATTACTCATAATCATCTCTACTATTTACAATTACATCTACTAATTCATTACAGATCTTGCAGAAAATGACAGCCACATTATACTGAAGTACCTTGATCAGTCAGAATCTTACTCTGAACTTGACAAAACAAGAATTAATAGATTAAACAAATGTCTGTGAAATATGACTGTAAGGAGCCATGATGCGGTTAAATTGGACAAGGCTGGAAAAAAAGCCAGCGGAAAGTTGTTGTTACTTTTTAATTCCAAAGGATGATTGCAGTTTTAGTTAATGCAGTTGAAATATAAGATTGTTTTGATCAATAACACAGAATTGGTGAAAAAAGTTCTTACTGTAGAAAAACATAAATAAAACTAAGATTGGACAAGACAGATATACAAAATGAGAAAGTTCTCATGAAATCAGCCTCCTGCCTTTTTCATTCATGACCCTGGGGTGCCCTTTGGCTCCCCTCATTACTAATGCCAGAGGTATTAGCAATGCAAGACAGTGGAAAGAAAGATTACTCACCTGTTTCTGCTATAATTCAAGTAGCTTTGTCAGTGCTGATTCACATTTGCAGGATGCATGTTTTCTCAAGAGATATAGGATATTACATTCTGCTTATAACAGGAGGCATTGCCTCAGGTTCTGTCCATACTTACTTTTTTTTTTAGCGCCCGATGCTGAAATAATGGGAATGAATTTTTGATCTGTCCTGAAAATTTGTTTCAATTGCAGTTAAAGGTCAATGATGTGTCTTTCTCATCCATAACTGGCCAGCACATGATGCTGCTTCTGAGGGACTGTCACCTGCCAGCAAGACAGTGCCTTTGTAAAGAAGACTAATTAAGCAGCGAGAATAGTACCAAACTCCTCAACAGGTGTTTACTCTTTAGTTCAAGTACAATGTAAATACATGGACTGAGCTTCTTCCAGGTGCTCTATATATTTACAGAGACTTAAAGAAAAAATAGTCTTGGAATGACCTAGTCAAACAAACATACAGAGTCCTGAGGGACAGGGAAATGAATGCAGTACCTCCAAACTAGTTTCAGCTCTTGGGTACAAGCATCCATCATTCAATCATATTTCTATTTGTACTCAGAAAGCACAGAGAGATGGAAAAATGGGGACATGCCCAAGCGACATATCTTCTCTTACACATGACTATCTGAGCCAGCAGAGACAAGCTCGCCTCTGCTGACCTTGCTTCTGCTTCCTAGCACAGGAGCACAGGCCTCATGAAAATTTTGAGAAATGCTATTCCTGACATTTCTGCAGTTTTCTTTTCATTACCCATCTCATTCATTTTGACTGCAGTTCCTGGGCAACACATCAATAATAAAACTTTGTGTCAGCATAATGAGGACCTCATGTTGTTGCAAGTCTTAAGCACTTCCATAATATAAATAATCAACAATCACCTAGAAGATACAGGACAAAGAGTTTTCTTCAGCTACAGAATGGCATGCTCTAAAAGAACTAAATCTGTCTTAACAGAAGAAGCGCTGCCTTATCTATTTTAGCAGTCTCTTCAGAAAAGAAAAAAAAACAAACCAAACAAAAAAAATCCCAACCTAAAACCCACGCCAAAAAAACCCAAATCTATAACATGGTTTGCGATGAAAAAATCTGTCATTTTCATTAAAGATTGTGTAAAAAAGAGCTAATTACAGGTGCACTGTACACGCACCACAAAACAACCCTACAAAGAAACTTAAAGCAATTTTTAGTTTCTAAATCTCTGAAGTGATCGAATTGAGTTGGACATAATTTGATGCCAAGGGAAAAAAAAAAAGAGACCTTTACATTTTTATTTTGGTAAATTATATTATCTATCATCCAGCACACACACTATCTACTACGTCAGTCAATATTCAAACTGTTGCTGAACAGGTAGTCTACATTTTTAATAGAAAAGGTCCATTTAGTAAAGTTATCTGGGAGTAGTTTTACATTTCACTTAATGCTAGCTTTTGCTGATCTTCTAAAATCACTTCAAATCTGATGTATAAGCTGCATATGATGGTGATTTCTCTGATGAGGGCAGCAAGCCCTCCCTCACATGCCACCAAAATCAATGAAAACACACTAAGAGGACGACAAGGTTTTTCAGATAACTGTGCTATTGTTCCACTTAGTTTCTGCACTCCACCAAAGTTTATCTGGAAACCTACCTCATCTGTCATTTTCCTCTTTTCTGTGACTAACAAACTCCATTATTTTCATTAATTGTTAGTAAGAGACCATAATATATCTACCTCAAGAAGGCAAGGAGCTTGCTTTAATATGTTATCTTCTGAAGATGCTTGCACTGATGATCTTCGATGCATCCTTGAAACAACAGCTGTTTAATTGATCAGTCTCTCTGTGTATAGAAGAGGTTTTGTAACAATAGTTCGTTCTCTACCACTGACTCAAAGTTTTATAATTACGTTGTGCAATGGTTTTGTCTTCCCACTGTGAATAGTCATAGGTTACCTGTCAGAAGGGAAACTCCTAGAGCGCAAGTGGCAGGAGTCTCCCGCAGAGTCTCGCTGACTGGGGCAGGCAGGTTTTAAATCAGATGCCTTAGCTATGCAGGAAGCAAAGAGGTTTCTTCATAGTGTCTGAAGTCTCATATAGCAGACCCAATCTCAGTGTATGCAAGCTTGATTAATTTTGACTGCCTCCATTCAGCTGCAGTCAAGTTTTTCCTCTCCTAATTTTTTTCATGCTACTTTGCAGACAAGATTGCCCAAATCTGGCCTGAGCTGTCTACTGCCATGGAAACAGAACAGTATTCTCAAGAGATAAACACTGCATCTCCTCTGCCTGTGCTTTGGTCTTGCTTGCAAAAGTTAGAGGTGCTAGTGTAGATTTCTACTATGACCCGTAAAGTGGACCATTATCCTACCTGGCAGGGGAGAGCCAGCTGGGAAATACCAGATCCATCGTGGGTAGCATCCTCAGCATTTCCTCCTCAGAGGCAAGGTGCCAGCAAGCCTTTAAGAGCTGGGTGAGGTCATGCTCAGGTAGAGAAGTCTTGGCAGGAACAGCCTAGCTACCTCTCACTTAACAGCCCATCTCAGTATAAGGGAAATAAAATGAGGTTGTAAAATTGCAAATTGATTTTTTGTCTCTCCACGTGCCTTTGAACAAGTCAGCTTATATACTTAAGCGCAGAGCAAAACCACATTGGTCATACTTAGTTGTCAAACAACATGCCAAGTTCACGCTAATCTAGTAAACATTTCGGAGCATTTCCCAATTTGTTTTGAGCTGTGCTCTAGTTGCTCTGCATCTTTTTTTTTTTTTTTTTTTTCAGTGGTGCCCAGTGATAGGACAAGAAGTAATGGGCACAAACTTGAACATAAGAAGTTCCATCTAAACATGGAACACTGGAATAGGCTGCCCAGAGAGGTGGTGGAGTCTCCATCTCTGGAGACATTCAAAACCCGCCTGGACATGTTCCTGTGCAACCTGCTCTAGGTGGACCTGCTTTGGCAGGGGGTTTGGACTAGATGATCTCCAGAGGTCCAAACCCATATCACTCTGTGATTCTACCTGTCCTGTGCATGCAAGGTACAAATGGAGCTGAGGAGAGGTGTGTCTGGACTGGAGGAACTGGGGCAGTTGGGGCAAGAGCAGTCTTGTCTAAGTCCCTGTGTACCTCCTGCAGTAGGAAACCAGCACAGAGACGGTCCTGGACAGCTCTGATCTTCCAAAGCACAGAAACTACAGCAGGAAGAGTGAATGCCTTCCTAACTTTCACTGGTCACTTTAGCTGTGGTAACTTCCCTGAGCTTTTACATATTCAACGAGAGAAAGACAGACGTCTAAAAGTCTGGAAGACCCTGCTCTTTCTGCAGAGTAATGAGACAGCCTAAAGCCTGTAGCAGCACAACAGAGGTGCCTAAAGCAGCTGCCTCAAAGCAGCACACGCCTGCCAGCCACTAACCGAGCCCTCGCCACAACAACCCGTGGCTCTGTTTCTTGAGTCTGGGTTGCTGTAATGCCTTCCTCATCCCCTTATACCTCAATGGCTAATGGCTTCAAGCTGCAACAGGGTAGGTTTAGACTGAACATTAGGAAAGAATTCTTCACAGAAAGAGTGGTCGGGCATTGGAATAGGCTGCCCAGGGAGGTGGTTGAGTCACCATCCCTGGATGTGTTTAAGAGATGATTAGATGCGGTGCTGAGGGATATGGTGTAGGGGAGGACTTTGTAGAGTAGGGTAGATGGTTGGACTCGATGATCCCAAGGGTCTCTTCCAACCTAGACGATTCTATGATTCTATAATTCTATGATTCTAAAAGAATTTAGGATAAAATGAGCTGAGAGTTTTATACCCCTCTTAAGAAGATAATTTCACTTCAAGATCACAGCGCACATGTCACGGTTTGGGTACAAGCTCACTGCCAGCTGCTGGTGGGAATCCAGGGTGTCAGCTTTGTAACCTTCACCCTTCTCCTTAGCTTGCAATTCAGCAGCGAGCGGAGCTGGCAGAGAGACAGAAGTCAATCTGCCACTGCCGTGACGAGGAAAGCTGTTTCAGTACGCCAGAGAGCTGCTGGCAAGGCACGCACGAGGAAGTCCCTTACTGCCACTTTGTTCCACTCAAGTTCCATCTGCTTTTTCCCAAGATGGGGGTTAACAACAACAATACACACACAAAACCACCGCCAACAACAAAATCTTCCCTATTCTATTTTTTAGCAAATGTTGACTGTCAAAATGGAAGAAGCACTCCCATATCATGTAATAGTTATTTTTTTAGAAACCTTCTGTAGTCAAGAAGTATCACGTGGGAGACTCGAAGGACGTCTCTAAAAAAGAATGGATTCTAAAGATCTTCTATTTGGGAGTTGCCTAAACAAAGAAAATCCTTATAATGTTTTAAACCCCTACCTATGTAGAGCTCTATTTTAGCGTTCCCGCTAACCAATGCAGAGATGAAGATTTGCTCTGACTTTTCAATCATCTTTTTATTCTACAAATCATTATCACTGATATTTTTTAAGCAAGAGGCAACCTATGTTTTTTTGTTACATTAGATGTTAACTGCTTGTATCATTAGCATAATATTCCATCTCCTATGATCATCTCTTCTCTTGTACCTTTTCCAACTCAGATTTTACATTTTCTGAGGATTGCACCCCAAAGTAATCATTTGCATAGCGCCCAGCTCAGCCCATGGATCAGTTAGTTTTTAGGAGCTTCAAAGCCAGAAAACACATTCATGAAACAGTAATTGACATATGTCCCCAGTCAAAAAGTTTCAGCATCAAAAGGAGAAGCACAGTGGAAATAAAAATGCAAAAAGAGATGCTCTGAGAACAGAGCTGCCATCTCAAATGTACCTTTAAGCTTCTCCAACTGCTGTGACTGAAAGATTGCTACCCCTCCTCCAGAAAAGGAAGCTCTAGCTTAAAATCTAGCAGTATCATAATTAATGTGAATATTACGCTAATCTTGGGGAAAAAAAATGCCACTACTTATCAGGTTAATTTACATTTTTTAATAACTCCTTGGCTTAGGCTTTTAATATTAATTTAATATTAATTTCGAAAATTGCTTAGGAGGTTCCATGTGTCAGCTCACACCCTAAAGCCACCCAGCCCTTCCCTGTGGCAAAACACGCTCAGGAACACAGATGGGCAAAAAGGCCTCGGGTCAATCACCTCTACCAAAGGGAGAGCATTGCCACGTCCTGTTCTGGCAACAGGACATTCAGCTTCAGAGCATAGAATTGACATCATGCACTTCCAGTTGCACACAGACACGTCACCAGCATCCACTTACCTTTTATAATATTACTAAAGTGATACCTCCATGGCAATTTTTGTTTGATGCTTCTGAACATTTTCTATCGGGACAGATATTAGGAACTGGCAATTAAAAGTCTACACTGAGCATCGCTCTGTTGTTACCATTCTGGGTTGCATTTTTAAGTGAGAGAACCATCTTTTCCCACCTTTAAACTGCTCATAGATCTGAGTGATGAATGCACAGTCTACATTAACTGCTGCCATCAAATACTCTCTACAGCCCAAGAGCGCAAGTCTAACAAGTTATCAAAAAGACTGGCTTTGAAGTTAAAGTGCAAAGGAATAGTTTGAAGTCTGTGATTATTTAGAACTAATGCTTACTGTTCTTACTGCTTCTTTCATTTGAGTGAGAGAAAAAGGCAATTAAGCCAAAAAGGTAATACTAACAAATTAGTACTCTTGATGTAATCCTGACTAGTGTTTAAAGTGACCTTGTGGTCTGTTTCTTCAGGGTGAAAGGCAGTTCACAATTTTATGTATTATTCATGGTAGTTAATTCACTGGGGAAGAGGGGGAAGGCACTGCAGGAATTCATACAGTAGTAAGTTAAAAAGGAGGCTGAAGAAAAATCTCACCCGGTAACAGTGCTCTTTCACTGTGTTTACTGAACAAAACTTTTCAGCTTACCAGGTTAGAGATAGCCTAATTTAAGTTAAAGGAGAAAAAAAAAGAGCAGCAGGAAATAACAAAAGTCCTACATCTTGAACATTGTTGAAGAGAAGCAAAGTTCGGCTTGGGAAGTAACTGCAGACTGAAGGTGAGCTACTTGCACTTCTGTGCATCAGACAGTAGCAGGGATTAGTACACGTGTCAAAGTCTAATAAAGATACGTTTCAGCTGATACAAAAGTTTTTCCATATGAAATAAAAAATAAGCAATGATAAAACCTATTCTAATAAATACCTGCATACATTATTATATTACATTGAATTTATTACGTGCATAAGAAAACATTTACATGCAGTGTCTGAAAACAGCTACTGTTAAACATCTTACATCTTGATTCAGCTTCCCCTTACCCTCCCACCTGTTCTTAAAAAAATAATAATTTAAAAAATCATTGTTTGGGTTTTATTTTCCATTATATGATTCTATGTTCATGCTATGGATTTCACTGATGTATATCCTACAAAGCAAAACTAGGGAGGAGAAATAATACTTCTAGTCTCAGGTAAAGCTGATGAAAGGCATGTCAGGTGCCTGAAAAGAAGCGTAAGCACAAAGCTCCCACACAACTGAGACACTCAAGGCCAGGATTTCCAGCAGGAACATCTCCCCATATCCTATAGTGTGGCAGAACTTCACCCATGTTCAAGTGAAATGATGCAAGAAAAGGCCATTCTTGGAAGAAAATTTGTGGGTCAAAACTCATCATAACCTCAACAATACTGAATGACGTCAGGTTGTTGCCAAAATAAATAAAAAAAACCCAAAAAACAAACAAACAAACAACAACAACAAAAACAAACAAAAAAGAGAAACATAATGACGAATAAATTCTGTAAACAAATACCTCACTAGCCAGACCTTACCCAGAGTATTGTGCCTTGTGTAGGGCATCACATTCAGCACAAGAAAGGCACCAACTAGCACTTAAGGGAGAGTAATGAGAATGGACTAAACATGTCCAGTTAATGTAGTTTTCCTACACAGTCATATTTAGCAGACTTCAGATCAAAGGGGATGCAGTAGCAGTTTTCAAAGCTGTTGCATAAGGGAAGGATGGGGTAGCAGAAACAGTAATCAGCTTAAACTGTAGCAAGAGTCAGGTTAATCAGCAGGGAACTTCTAACATGCAGTGCGGTGAAGCAATAGAACAGGTTACCCTGGGAATATGGTGTAGTCTCCATCACAGATGAGAACGCAGCACACACGCTATTTTTTCCAGATAATATAGGATAATGGAGTAGGCAATCTCATGAAATCTCTTCCAGATTGATTTCTTCTGACTGCAGGTGAAGGAAGAGTATTTACACTGACCTAGGAGAAGAATTCAAGAATGTCTAGTGGATGAAAAGAACTGCAGGATTCACAAGTGAAACCTGTAGTTAATCACTAGCATCTGCAAGTCAAATACTATTGTCAAAAGAAATTACTTCAGGGGAATAATTTTGCCAGTGCGAGTGCGGGATTTAATTCATGCCAAGACAAATCATAGGATCCCAGAATTAGTCATAGGAGTGTGTTCACAGAGGTTGTAAGAAAAGGGAATATTGCTTTAAGCTGCATCCCTGAAGCTGCTATTTTCAGCTTCCACTGATTTTAACCTGTGCTTCCCTGTAACAGCCTGGGGTTTCCCCGCATGAAGGGTAAAGCGGGTATCACCCGCGGCCTGCTCCTCCCACAGCCACTTTTGTGAAGGCCTTGGCCAAAACTCTGAAGATTACCACAGGATAAAAACAGGACACCAGAATACAAGGAGGTGTCCTTGGAACAGAGCCTTTTTGAACCTTAATTAATCAGTTCCTGCTGAGTTTCACTCTCAACCTATAACCAAATGCAAGACGTGGCATAGAATTGAAATATGGGGGGAAAAAAATAGGGAAGAAGTTCCTCAAATCCCTGCTGCAAAGGAGCATTTTGCCATTCTCTGCTTTTTCATCTCCGCCACTGCCCCTAAGCGCTACCATTTTATGTCAGCTGCCTGTCCTTTCTCCATGTCTTCTCTGCAGTTTGTCCAGGTCCAGCCTCTGCCCTCTCCATTACCCTTGCCTGCAGCTAGACAGTACTAAGGGCTGACGTTTTCAAAAGCTCCTAGAAAGAGCAGCTTTACCACGAGAGGGACAGTCTCTGTGTTCTAGCTTGGCATGTTGGTAGGTACCTAAACGTCTGCAAGAAGCCTCCTTCCCGCAAGCCTCTCCCAACCAGGGTTAGGAAAGGATCCCACTGTTGGAATCCAGCAAGCAAAGCAGGCAGAGATCATTTCTGGGCCCAAAGCAGCCACCTTCACCGCTCCCAGCCACGAGGTTAAGCCCTTCTCGCCTCTGCTTGTCCTGGGATGTCTGAGAAACCTCTCTGGTGGACTGCTTCCAAGTATACAAGGACCTAAGAGGTTCTTTGAGACTACTCAAAAGGGCAGTTCGAAAGCAGTGTGAAGTTTCTGCAGGGAGAATCCTTATTAGTTAGTTACCTAGACAGCACACCTTCTAAATACCTTTTTTCCTACCTTTTCTAGAGTTTCACAGGTTCCTATTCTCTGTTAAAACTGGGAGGAAAAATGAGAGCAAAAGGTCAGAAGACACAAGCTAAAAAAATACACAAGCCAGCAAAAGATCCTAAAATATTAAACATCTTTCATGAGAATGCAGCCTGCAAAAATAAAAAAAAAATAAAATAAAAAAATCAAACCACAAAGAAATGGCTATTACTTTCCTTATTTTGAAGCTGCTTCTCTGGGGATGCTGGACACAGAAAATTCTGCCAGTAGCAACAAACAGAAGTTGACATGCACAAATCCATTTAATTCCATCCAAACTGTAACACAAGTGAGGGGAAAAAAAGGCAGCGAACAGGTACCCAGGTATTATAAATTCCAGGTAAACACAGCAGATATTATAATAAACATTATAGACAGACATTTATTTTTTTTCTGAAGGGTACTTTATCACCTTTAAGCCTCTAGTTCCCCACAATCAAAAAGGGGTGCAACAAAATAGGAGCCACAAAACAAAATATTGCACAGGGTCATCATGTAGGTACCATCTTACCACATTTCTTCCCTAGGTACCTTCCAGTTCAGTTAATATTTTGAAATGTTCTCTGTGGGAAAAAATAGCCTAAATAGGTTGGGAAGGAAATACTGCTTGCCTCTTTCATCACTGGAGATGACCCATGATTACAACAGAGTCCTTCTGACTCAGCTTCTCAAAGATGAGATGGGTAACAACATGAAAAGCAGGTACAGAATTATCTCAGTCTCTAAATTGCTGAGCATGAAGGGGAAGGATAAATTATTAGAGTAATGTCCAGAAAAAAAAAAAAAAAATTAGCATGTGGCTTTGTACCTTCCCTTTTTCTGCCACAGAAACTTACCTGCTTTGTTCTTCCATGGACTTAACAGAACCAACACATAAGAAATCAGTCCTAGGCTTTCTCTTTTACTGTCTAGAAATAGCACACTCAAAAAAAAAAAGAGCCCAGTCAACAAACCAAATAACCAAACCCCAAAAAACTCGCAAGACCAAAAAACCCCAAACAAACTGCCCCAAACCAAACAGCACCTCCATACAAACACAGTGGTAGATACAGTTGTCATCTTTTGGGTTTTTCTGGCCCCAAAGACCCACCACTTTTGATCAGCTGGCAGTAACACTTAGGAAAGAGAAATGAGTTTATGGGTGTGAATCAGTAAGCATCCCTTCTCTTCTGATAGTCTACATTACGGCAGGTTGCTAAAACTTCTTAGCAGAAGTGTAAATCAGGGTAGCATGAAGACAATTAATTCTATAAAGCATCGAGTTTCAGGAAAGAAGCCAGCCACCTGCTCTGAGAAGAGCCCTTCTAAGAACACATCTTATTTCAGAAAACATGGGAAGTTCTGGGAAAGGTAGCAAATGTAGGAGTTTTGTTTGAAACACATCGGAAGGCAGGAAACTCCAGTAGATATCTCCAAAAAGTTTTAAAGATACAAAGCATTGATCAATGAAAAGGATTCAGTTTCATTAAACATTTACAACTAAGAGCAAATCAGAATGTAATTAATGAGGGCATTGAGACCACCATTAATGAAAAGAAGTCAGACATGACAGGCCCTGGTTTGACTACAATTTCTGTGTTTCCTACTAACTATAAGCACAGTGGGCCAGCATTGGGTAGAAGTTGCTCTGAATTCTTTGTAACCATCTAGAAGTTTAGGCAATGAAAAACAGCAGGCAGATGGAAAACTACTTTTGTGAACTCCATTAAAAATTCACCATAGACATCATACCTGATGTTTTGAGGCAGTCACTGATGCCGAACTGACCTCGTAGTTAATAGAAAGTATATACCTAGCAGGTTTTACATAATTACCAGAGTACCTACTTGTATTTTCAGGAAATTTCTAACTTTAGAATGTATTGTAGATTATCCTGTTAAGGATCTGTCTTCAGATTAAGAAAAAAAAAAACAAAAAAAACAACCAAAACCATGACCACCAAAGATACAGAAATAATATCCTTATAACAGCACTTCATTTTAGTGATAAGAGCAAAATAAAGAATGCTTAATTTGCCATAGATGTGATCAATAGAGCCTCTGCTAATAAGGAGGCCCACTAAGGGTACATCCCCTTGTCATCAGTTTTTCCATTCCAGAGGATAACATGGAATAATCTTCCTAAAAGTACCACAAAAAGAATTAAGCATTGCAAAAAGAAATTTGTCAACACCTTATTTCACAATCACTTTCACATTTATTAAACTGAGCCACAATTTTATATGTGGGTACAACTCTCCTAAGTGAACAAGTCTAAACAGAGTAGGTGATTCTTTGAAAAACTAATAAAAATGTCACTTGATAATTTTCAGTTACTCAAATGGACACATTAACAAGCAGATCTCTGTAAAACCATCTGAAGTTGCCTTTCTCAGAATCACCAATTCCAAGAACATTAATCAACAAAATCATTCCAGCAAGAGAAATTCCATCAGGAATGGGGAGTAAGAAAATAAGAAGACAACACATCAGAATTCTTGCTTAGAATAAGCATTGAAAGAATTTTCCTTTCTCTGTAAACCAATACATACATACTTTTGCAGCCCAAAAAGAACTCCCCAAAATCCCTCATTTGAGGACTTAGAGCAGAAACTGCAATTCCAATTACAAGTCAGGACAGGGCACAAACAATCAAAAGATAATGATACACAAACTATTAGAACACCGACGTGCTATATCTAGAATTAACCAGAGGGACGGACCAAAGTCCCTCATTTCAGTGTTCATTTCAGCACTGCCCTGAAATTCCTACAAAACACAAATTCTGTCTCAGAGGAAGGTTCTGTTAACCACAAACTACAAATTCAAAACCAGGCAGACAAGCATAAAGAAAGCTAATATATTTTAATTGCATAGGCTTAAGAAATGCAGTTCAACATACAGTTAACTTTGGTGACAGGTATACTGAAACCAGAGGTTATCTCTCTATATACATATATAAAAAATTAATAATACATTTTCATTTCTTAACACAAAGAATTTTACAGAATTAACAAGCTGTATTACATTGAAAAGCATATCCTGCTGAATATTTGAAGTAGCAAGGCATATTTTAATTCATGGTTTAATTTTTGTTGTGACAGACGTGGTTTGGTTTTTTTACACTTTTATGTTTTATACTTTCAGAGTAGATATGAAATGCTACATATCAGTTTGACAAAGGATATAATCGCTAAGTTTTAGTTAAAAAAAAAATCACAGCAATAGAAAAATACAGAAACCAGATATTTAAATATAAACTATTTGTTTCGAAAATCACTTTGCAAAATATAGAAAAGGAAGAAGTGAATTAAAAATATACATGTGTGCTTATTAAAACCTTTGCGATTCAATGCTCAGCTTCAGATGCCTGATGAAAAAATAAGATCAGTTGAGATGGTCCACATAGTAGTTCAAAGGCTAATTGGTGTGAACATCTCTGCACTTTCAGTACTGCAGACATCCTCTAAACTGGGAAAGGACAACCTGCTCTCTTTCAGGCCAAGTACCAGCATAAGAAACAAGAAAGGAGACAAAGGATGTTATGAGAATAAACATATTATTTTTATAAGAAGAAAACCCTGCAGAAAAGCTACCATTGGTTTTTACACAATCAAATCTAATGCCTTTCACAATGCATCATAAAACTAAATTTTCTCTTGCATATACTCCTTTATGCATTTTAGTATTCTGATTCCCTCTTATTTTAAGATAGGCTACTTTATTCTAATATCAAGTAAAGGACATATTTTGGTATAGGGGACAGCCTTTTTATTTCCAATGAAAAGGACTGAACTGCATTTGTATTAAAAAAGAGGTTAGCATTGCTCAACAGACACTTGTAAGAAATTTGCCATGTATCCTGAAAGCATCTAAAATATTCAGTCCCTGAAATCAGTTTAAGACACTAATTATGAAGTAATGTACATCAAGACTAAATCCTCCCTTATTTAGCTTACTCCTTGTTTGGAAAATATCTCTTCTTCATTTTTGTTGTCTTTCACTCTAAATTCCCCAAGGGTTCCTTAAGATATTAATAAAATCCTCATCATCCATGATTCCAATACTTAATCCTTCATAGTAATCTTCAAACTCAGAATAGGACACTTCATTGGGGTTGTTGCAGGACTCTCCTAATGTTTCTAGAAATGATGATTTAATTTCTTCTTCTGTAGCTTTGCCTGCAAAAGTATATTTTTCCGTTAAAGACATTTTCAAGAACAGTGAATATATAGCATTTGATATATGTCAGGCAAGAAACTTTTCCATTTTAGCTTGAAAATATTTTTTGCTTGAACAAATTCAATATTCTGATTTCAGAATGAAGTCATTGGTGCACTTAATACCAGCTGCAGAAATCATCCTACTTTAACAGCACATGATAGCATTAAATATCAACAGAGTTATGAAGCCACAGTAAATTTCAATTAATTTTGAGATCAGGAAGATTGTTTTTTTCTTCAAATGACTGCAAAAACTGAATAATGCATTCGTAAACTAAAATTTTGGTAATTCAGAAGTTATCTTGTAATAAAGCATATGTTTAATGTAATACAAGTTCAAAGCTCTAGGAAAAACTTAAGATGCAAGTTTGCATTTGAAAAGTGTTCTGCAAGTGACATATGCTTTAGTGACTTAATAAAGATTATACTCAAGATGATTTCACAGTATTGAGAAAAAAAATGGAAAAAATATAGCATTGGAAAAAACTGCATATGTAACATTCTATACCACCATGTGTCTTCCTCTGTGACCAATAAAATCACTGGCAATACAAAAACCATCTTCTCTTCTACAGGTAAAACAGAAAGGATCAGGACACTACGGAGATTTCACAATGACTAGGTTGGTACATGCTGATGTTTAGAAACTGACCTACAAATATTTAAATTCCTACTTTTTCAATGGCAAAGTCTAAATATTTTTGAGAATCCTGAAAAAATAATGAAGACAACACCACTTCCTCTGTAAAGGATGGCAATCCTGTCCCAGAAATAAATAAATAATTTATTCAAAAGGAACTTCAAGTGCTGAGTACATTCAGTCAGCTAGAGACCTTGCATATTTTGATGGAAAATAGCAATATGAAAATGAGAGTATCCTTCTAAAGCGAAAATTACTAATATCATATGTGTCACTGGTAACTTGCACACCAAAGCTGAGAACTACCTACATAAATGTGGTCCAACACACCAGGGAAAGGAACTACTCTGCATATATGCAGTATTTGCAGCTTGATAAAAAGCTACTATTAAAATTGTTTATATGTACTCATTTACTATTTATAGTCCTGTTCCAGCTACACATTATCAGCTCATCAGAGGAAAAAAGTTCTCCTTAACAGCTCAAATCTAAGCCAATATGAAAACAGTTTGTATCTGCAACTAGTTTCTGGATCTGGTATCTCTGCTAACAGGTAACTTCAGCAGTTACAGATTTATTTTTTTTTGGTTCGCGTGAATTACCTGCCAATACTAGAGGATGTTTCTTTGCACAGTAACATTTTCTGATATCTACCATAGGCACGCTCCCAGTTTTGTTGAAATCTAGTTTCATATAAGCCTATAAAGGGAAAAAAAAATAATCATGTAAGCATATAAGGAAAAAGAAAAAAAACCCAAACAAGTGGAAAGCTCTAAAGATCAAATATACTTAACCTAGCACATATTTTTAGATCTTGTGCAATGGATTATGCCAATTTACCTATTTTATGTAAAGCACCAGATAACAGAAAATTATTCCAGATTATGGAATTTTGTGATTGTTTTATCTCAACAGCTTTCACATCAAATGTGGTCCCCTCACCAACTCAAAAAAATTGTATTCTCTCTGAAATTTCTATCTCATCTTTAGAATCGGAGGTTAAAGCTGCTTCCCTTCTGCCTCCTCCAATTACTAAGATTCCTGCGTCATTCTGACAGGCCTCAGCACAGCCTCTTCAGCACTGCTAACGCAGCTTCTTTTTCATTTCAGTTTAGTCAAATACACATGCTCGATACATAAGGCAAGGAGGGTCAGATCCTCCATGATTAAAAATACGAAAGTGTGTATTATTTTTCTTGATCTTGATATCCAGTCATAACTCTGTTGGCTGGTTGGTAATCAGTGTCTCATATTGCAAACAGCTCCACGTTACATTACAGACATATAAGAAATGGCATTTCAAATATAAGAAGTCTCACAAATAGTCTCACAAATTATTCTAGTTGTAGGTCTCAAAGGAGGCAAGTATTATTGCCCCTATTTCAGACACTGAGGAATAAAAGTCTGCACACAGATACAGTGATCTGCGAAAATAAGGAAGAGATAGTTTCTCTTCTCTGGAAGTGATAGTTTCAGGGTACCAGGTGCTTTATTCACTGGACTGAACTGCAAGAATAGCACACATATGCATAAGCTCAAAATAATACAGGAATTAACTCTAGAGTTCAAAATTAACTCAATTAACAAAGGGGTAGCATGCAGTCTTCTAATTTACGTTTAATAAACTGATCTGAAAGTTTAAAAAGTCAATTACGAGACACACAATTCAAGAAAAACAACAACAAAACCCCATCAACCAGAACATGATGAATAGCCAGCTTCAAAGTCAGACTGCAAAATATCTACACCTAGAACATCTGCAACAAAACTTACTTTTCTTACAAACGCTTTCCGATATTCATTCATTTCTCCAAATACAGCACGAGTAAATTCTCCATACTCAACCTTGTCGCTCTTGCTCTCATCAAGAATAAGCCATAAGGATTCAAAGTCCTGTAATTTAAAAATAATTTGCCAAATGTGTTCACTATGTCCTAGAATGAAACAATTGCTATAATAGGAATATAATCAAATAATAATCAAAACTGACTCTAAGATTCATCAAAATAATGTAAGTCACCATCAGTCAGTGATGACTATAATTCACTTTATTTGCAGTTTTGATAGCAGTGAACTGTTTTTAAAACATAATATATAAAACCAGAAAAAAAGGTAAGTAAACAGCATCATATAAATTATTTTTAGAAGCCAAAGAAGAAAAGAATGGATTGCAATCACACTTGCTTCTTCATGATGTAAAAAGATTACAGGTTTGTACATTTAATTTTTTATTAAAAATTTCACATAGGACTGAATGCAGAGATGCCAACATACCTCAAGTGAAAAAAAAAAAAAAAAACTTTGAAAAAAATAGCTATTAAACTATTGATTTAAGCAAAGAAAGGAAGTGATTCTATAAATTCAGGCAAGATAATACCCATAATTACCATCTCAGCTAGACTTACCCCTTCAGGTATTTCCAAATGGAATACTTTTAGAGCTTCTTTAAAGTCTGCCCGAGAGAGAAAACCATTTCTGTTCTTGTCTACGTTTCGGAAATACTTTCCTAAGCCTGTTATAACCCGAACTCCTCTTTTTTTTAGTGTCTCCCTGAGTATACCTGAGGATTTAGAGAAATAAAGACACAATGTTTACCTGAAGTTGGCCACATGCTACGGAGCTGATATAAAAGTGAACCACAACTACTTATGATACTGCTGATTAAAATGACACGTACACGCATCCAGGCTCCCTTATCTTTGATGAGAGAACATCAGTTCAAAATTAAACTCTCAGTTACTTAACATTTGAGTAGAAATCATATAAAGCATCAGCCAACATCTAAAACAACATTTAAAGAGATCACAGAAGGAAAGGAAGAATGGATACCGCCCTTTATGTGCCCAGATTATAAAACTTCTATCTTCTGCTAAAATTGATTACATAGCATGACTCAACGAACAAAGCGATTTAAGAACACTACTTTGGTAATACAAACATTCCATTATGGGACGTGCAGTTGCTCCTTCATTGTTCAACACGGAAATACATGTGGAAACAAGTAATTCTGCAAAATCATTCCAAAAGGATATAGACAGAACTATTTCTATGGTAAAAATTACAGCCTTATCACAATCTCTAGGTAGCAGGTTTAGTCTAAGGATGTGTGAGGTTTCTTAGCATACTCTGTTAACAGAAGTCATCTGATATTATATTTTCAGATTACTTTTATCTACAATTATAAAGCCAAATGAGGGGGAGAGGGAGGAGGCAGTGAAAGAAGAAAGTTTTTTCCAGTGAAGTTCAAATTCAGATGTATGTTAAAAGATGTCTTGAAGTATATACACATAACCATCTTCCAAGCCAAACCAGCAAACCTTAAACCTTAAAACAAGTTCAGGTAATGATAGTAAATAGTGGAGGTTTTACAAGCCAGTCTGTTTAAAGAAAGAGAGAGGAGAAAGTATTCTTACGATTGATTTATTCTGGTATCAGATTCTAATAATATTCTGATAAATATCTAACTTCTGTTTAATTTAATTTATAAAGTTGCTATTGTTCTTCACAGGCATTGACCTGTAAAAATAGAGATACAGAAATTAAAATTAAATGGGTTCTGGTATATACAAACCTTGAATCTTCTTGAAAACTTTGCTGTTATCAACCACTTGCTCGGAACACTCCTGCTTGAATTCTACAGAAGAAGCTCTAAAATAATCAAAATTAATCTTGATTGGTGAAAATATGTGCAATATTACTGAATTCAAAACAGCTGTAATAAAAAACATATCGAGCTTTACATTTAATTCTTATACTACCCTTAAAAGCATAATATCCAATTGCTTGAGTTTGAGATGGCACACACAATAATCTGCTGAACAGCTGCAGATATGCAAAAATTCTGACAATATTGCATTAGCAGCTCCTCTACTAATGCATTAATCATGGATAATTCCTCCTGTGCATAAAATCTCCAGAAATTCATTTCAAGACAGTCCTAATCTTCAGCTCAGGCCACTGGAGGACTTTGTTAAGGCAACTACATTTAGTTGCCAATAGGAAAATAACAGGATATAGCTACAAATCTCTCTTTAGAAAAGACATAGCAAGGCTGTAGACCAAAATCTGGATCATCATATCTTAGGTATGATCTAGGAATTAAAGTTACATTTTTGTTTTTTATCTGACAAGTGATTACCTTCTGAGAAGAGCTTCCCAGAAAGAACAAATTTCCCACATCAGAAATTATTATAGATTTTGATTAAAAAATACTACAGAATAACCTATTTGGGGAAAAAAATATCCAATAGTTAATCAGAATAGGAAGGCAAGTGCAAAAACACTACTGTCAGCTTTCAACTGCTTGCTCACTAGTGCTTTGCCATGGAGCACTCCTCCTTCTGCTTACTGAGGCCACAGACTTACCTCTCTACTTTTCATCTCCACTTTGGGTATCTCCCATTATGAAGTCCCTAAAAAACTTGTTCTATATCAAACCACCTAATCTGTAAAGTCAACAACCACATACAGAGGACAGCATACTCTCTCTAAAATACATGTTAAACAAAAGATTCATAGCTTGTGACAGCAGAGCATAGCTGCTCCCAAAAACCTGCAATACCAAGACCTTTTGGACTGAGCAGGATTCTCTCTGAGTAGGTAATGTAGTCACCCTTAATGTAGGTAAGAGAACTCAATTCAAAAGTTTTGCACTAGAGAACACTGAGTTCAGTTACACTCCCATTCAGAAAAAAAAGACAGACTTCACAATCTGAAATTTAGTCACCAATGGGAAGAACACAGAGAGAGAGTATAAAAAAGAAACAATCTGTTCCACCAGAGGTAGCAGAAAATCCAAAATTATAACCCAGTGAGCAGGTCTTCTTTCCAGAGCTTTCAGAGATAACATTGGATCAAATCCAGATTTCACAGGTATAAGATCAGCAACAAATGAAAGAAAAAGCTGTTTACCAGAGTGATAGGCTTCTGAGATGTAAAAAGTCTCACATAAACTATTTGAAATTAAACTATATTGTTTTTTATTTCATTGAAACCTTGCAGAGAGGGAACAATTAGCACTAAACATCATAAAACTATATATTTCTATAACCAATTACATTTCAATTTACTGTTCTATGTACATTTAGCTCACTGTGGCTCCTTTGCAAAGCCTTCCCTGTAAAGCTTTAAATACCTTATAGTGAATATTACTGTAAATGAGAACAAGCTTCATGTGTCTAAACACTTGCAGAAAAAAAATAAAAGTCAGTTAAGCTGTGCTACCAAAAGTAGTCTTTAGATAGTGAAAGTATTTAATTGAGATGCTGTTATTGCTGTTCCTAGTCAAGAAAGGATTAAAGCATCTGATACATGAGAAGAGGCTGGGAGAGACAGAACTGTTTAGCCTGGAGAAGGTTCAAGGGATCTTTTCAGTGTGTACAAATAACTGACACGAGGGAATAAAGAAGGCTGAGACAGGCTCTGCTCAGTGGGGCCCAGTGGCAGGACAAGAGGCCATGGGCACAAACTGAAACACAGGAGGTTCCCTCTGAACAGCAGGAAGCACTTTTGTACTGTGAGGGTGATCAAACAATGGAACAGGTTGCCCAAAGAGGCTGCAGAGTCTCTGCATCCTTGGAGATACTAAAAAACCCAACTGGATGCAGCCCTGAGCAACCTGCTGTAGTAAACGCTGCTCTGAGCGGTGGGGTTAGACTAGAGACTCTTGAGGTTCCCTTTTATATGATTCCATGAAAATTTTTTCCTTGTAACATCTGCTATGCGCTAACACTGCTCACCAAAATTTAAGGAATCAAATTCGGACTATACTTTCAATACTGTTAAGTAACTTTTATATTCAGGCAACACAGCAATGCAATAAATTTTATACCAAGATTTTATTTGTGCTAAGAACCACTGTACTCTCAACAAAAGCCACAAAATCCAGAGAAAAATGCTTCATTCCCTAGAAAGTTTACTTCTGTATGATACTGAGATGAGAATATTACCTTCAAAAATAACTCATATTCAAAGATTAACCATTCACCTAACCATCTGACAACGTTTGAAAAAAAATTCCCATCTTTCACACTTTGGAACAATATAATTTACTAAAACTTATTTTGAAAGAGTAAGTGCAGAAATCCTGTCGCAGGGCCTGAAGTTTTCAACAGGTGGCAATATCTAGAAGAATGAAGAGATAGCAAAAGGAAGGGAAAAGAAAATGAAAAAGAAAAAACAGAGAAACTTCCAATCCTTCCCCTGCCTACATTCAACCACTTGTGTTATCATGACTGATATCAGCTTTTAACATAAGCTTCACAAGACTTCATTCTAGAAAGTCATTGAATTACAGAACACCCACTAAGATCTATTACTAATTTCTCCTAACAACAGCCTAAATAGAGATATATTTTTTAGCAGTATAAGGAATAAGATATTAGAAGCTCTTACTAAAAAATCTTTTTTGCTTAAGGAAGGAAAAGTAATTTGAAAAACACTTATCTGCACTTACTTTAGAAAATCCATAGCTGCTTCATCAATACCTATCACACGAAGGGTGAGAACTGGGTTCTGCTTAAAACTGTCTGGAAGGTTATGATCAACACTTCGGAAAGTTAGGTTAGCTCCCTGTTGGTAAAGCATACAACGATTTACAAATAGGTGGTGTATTTGGTAAAATACATACTGCAAGACTTTCAAGAAATAGGATTGTTAAAAACTTTGGTACAAAATTATGAAAAGCTTAGCTAAAGTCAGACCTTCTTAACTCCTTTCTAGTACTGAATAAAAATAGCTGCAGGCTCCAGGATGACACATTATCCTCTATATAGAAGTTTGTCTAGTAATAGGGCTTACTGTTGCCTAATCTACAGCTGAGAAACATGAGACTACAGATAATTGTTCCCGCAGCCAGGCTCTACTTTTTGATTTTTCTTCTTCCTTCATCTTTATGGGATCCAAAACTCACTGGACCATGGAAGAGAGTCACAGAAGGTGCCACACTGGTTCCACAAGAGCAAAGTTCTCTCAGGCTAAAAGAAACCCTCCACAGTTATTTTCAATAACCTGAATGCATACTTGAGATAAACAAACAACTAAAAAGTAGCCTTCCCAAAGTTCAAATCATTCCTGCAATGTTTAAATTTAAGTTATTCTTTAAAATTACTAGATTTCACTAAATAAATACTGAATAAGAACATGTTATTAGTAGCACATAGAACTATTACCCAGTATTTTCTCTTCTGAGTATTATAAATTCCCCTTCCGACCAAGTTGGGGACAGAGGACGCACCTCACATATTCTGCAAAATTAAAGATGCTTTTTGGTTTGGGAGAAGAGGGGAGAGAAAGAAAACAGGAAACTAGAAGCAAAGAATGCTGAGAAGAATCAAAAAAGCAGTAGCTCTAACTGTAATATCCATGCAGGCTTGGGTTATAAAGCCTCCAAAACTCATAAATTAGGAAGGAGACAGTCACTGTTCCTGTGCCAGAGTCTCAACCATTTGGACTTTGTGAGAGATTTTTAAATCTAAACGTCAGCCCAGAAACCTAGTTTGCAGATACGGAGATTCACAGATATGACATCATTCCTAAGAGCTATCAAACTCAGTAGCAGTACATTTTCTGGATGGCTTTAAGATGCGTCTTTACTCAGAACATATTTCCATCTGCAGGTTGCAAAGATACACGTGAAAATAAAAAAAATAAAATAAAAAACCACACAAAAAACCCAAACCCTAAAAAATAGCTTCAACCTCCATACCATAAAGAAATATATTTCATCTTGGGAACTCTTATATTGTAGCCGCATGTAAACGGTTAGGATTACGCTGGTGATTAGAAAAAACACTCTAAAAACTAATGTTGTCTTTTACTTTCAATTCTTCCTTCAAACACAGTTTTTGCTCTAAACTTAAGATTTGCAGGAGGATGTGAAGAACTCAGTAGAAACACTCTGTACTTGAAAAATTGTTAAAGTATTTATAAGCCAGGAACACTTAGCCCAGTACAGAAGTACAGCAATACAGAAGATGCAATATGATTTGTAGTCGTTTGTCAGATTAGCTGGGAGATGATGTTTACCACTGTTTCAGAAGCTCTCTCTAAACAGCGAGTGGTAAACATTTTTAAACTTTAGGTTAAAAACAATTAACTTGCAACTTCCTCACATTTAAAAAATATTTAATCATCGCCTCATGTCACTTTGGTCTACATCTTCTGGACTCTCCTTCCCAAATTGTTCATTTTGCCTACAAAAAGGTCGACACTGTCTGCAGTCTTTTGCCCTCTAGTGGGAAAATTACAAACTACAGCTTAATCTGAAACCAAAACCGGACCCTCTAAAACATGGGACAACAAAATAATCCAGACTCCTGAAAATCTTTAATTCGAAAATGTAACTGACAGGAAGGACTTTTGGTCTTCCTTGAAAGCTAGATCACAATTATTAACTCGAATATCTAAATATTACTTCCAAATCACCAACAAGTGACTTATGTTCAACAGAAGAATACTTACAATGTAGAAGTCACTAAGATCATAGGCTTTTCCCTTCTTTTGTCCACGTTGATGTTGATAAACTCCCTTCTGAATGAAAGGCAAGGCATTTGTTCTGTGATACAATTCAGAACTGATATTAATAATAAACCAATTAAATTTATTTAACTTTCTTAGATAGTGGAATATGTTTTCTAAAACCTTTTTAAAAAGTAATTTATCCTACCTATTTTTTCCAAACTGCCGAAATTCATACACAGTAAGAGATCTGTCACAGGCGAAAAAAAATCCAATCAACTCTCTACAAGCATCACGACCATTTCTAGAAGGAAAATTGAAAAGTACCTTTACGTTTTTGTATCTATATAAACCCAATTCAACCCAAACACAAATAATAATTCTGTTTCGGAATATCCATATTATTTCCAGTGTTGCATATTGTACAATCTTTTTCTTTGAAACGGCTATTGGACTATTTTCTCTAAACTACTATGGGATTAGACTTCTGGATTTGGACACATACTTTTATGCAATATTCCATTATCCATAATGTTAAAAAGGTTTCATGTTTTAGTATACCAATATAATTTCCACTCATCAAAGGATTACTTATACCAGGACTACTGCATTCATTATGGTATATGAAGCTACGTGGCTGAATCTTCAGCTATGTCTAACATGTACCCAGATCACTGCTTCAGAAAAGTGCCACTTTCAGAGCTGAAGAACATGTTTTTGTCACCGCTACTCAATTCAGAACACTTTCAAAAATGCCCTAAACCTACAAGTTTTCTACTTAATACGCAAGGAGCTATAAAAAAGACACAAAGCTATCCTTTCCATCCACAGTGGTTGCCATATACTAAGACAAGGCTAAAATAATTTTTAATCAACTGAGGTGCAACAGCCAAGACCTCTATTTTACACAGCCCCTGTGCTAAGTGTCCTGCACAGAGCTATGGGTATGATGGTAACGTAACATTACTTACACATCTTAACAACATACAATGGGACTGTATGTTGTCCATCAGCCACGTCAAAATTTATATTATACACATATGCGCATATACATATATATATATATAGGGTTGGACTAGATGATCTCCACAGGTCCCTTCCAACCCCTGTCATTCTATGATTCTGTGATATATACCCACACAGCACATACTTTTTCTAAACATAGGGAATAGAAAGGTTCAGTGCAATTAATTAATTTCAAGTGGGTAAAAATCGTGATTGATAAAGTCATAGAATTGAAAAGCCTTACAAAATTTGTGATTACCTTGATATAATCCTACTATCAAAGCGTAGCTTGTTAGAGAGCATGTTTTCAGTTAATCCGGACTTGGTCCTTATTCTGTGAAAATAACGCAGCACAGCATGGTAATGATACCTAGTGCTCACAGAGAAATGTTACATAAAAATCAACTGTTTAAAAACAGCAAAAAATGTGAAGTACGGTATCCTTGGCAACTGGCTGAGGAGATGATCTCTCATAGTTGAATTAGAAAGCACCTCCGAGTTATAACGTGGAAGGTGTTCTGTCATTATATAATATGAGCGTACATTCACAAAAAGGCACAGATATGAATGGGATATTTTGTTTACAAACATTTTATATCAAGAATTAAATCTCTACCATTCACCATACGTCCACCAATCAGTGTGTTTACTTGCAAAAATACCCAGGTTGGGGCTTCTTAACCCACCAATATCAGCCATATTACCAGTTCCAGAAATGAAGATTTGTCCACGTGACAGGTGTAAGAGATTGAGACTGCTTTTGTTGACTTTTTTTTTTTAAGAATACAAAGATGACATTTGTTGAGAAAGACTTTAAAGCAGGATGTTAAGACACACAAAGCAGAGATGTTTGCATGTTGAGAAAGATTAAATGAACAAAACTCAGACCTGCAGGTTCATTTAATTTTATGGATCACAATGTTTTCAGTTTTTCTTAAGCCCTTGGAGTTACTATTTTGATGCTCACAGGCCAGGAATGACACTTAAATGCCAATATGGTTAATTATTGCAGCAGAAATCAAAACATGAAAGAAAAGTATGATTATATCGTGAAGACATACATTAGCATTTACAGATGCAGATTTATGCAATTTTATGCACCTCAGAATTGGAATCTCTAAAAGGATGTGACAAGATTGCAAGCATTCAACAGCTCAGAAAAGGCTGGCAAAACCCTGTGATGAACAATATCAATATAAGCTTAAGAATGTTCTCCCAGGTTTTATAACTTCTATGAATCAATCACTATACACAGAGAACCCACATAAAAAGGTCCCACTAGGCAATTATAAGCATGGGGCGGCGACAAAAAGGCCTAACATGAAGCTGGATCCAAGCCAGAAAGAAAACATCTGGAAAGGCAAACAGACTTCACCGATCCCAAAATAATAAAAGAATACAGCAGAAGATGTATTTCTAAAAAAAAAAAAAATGACCACTAGAGAAAACTTACTTTGTTTCATGCAGCGTTCTTTTTCTGAAACGCATTGGTGCTGTCCCAAATCCCGGAAATCCATGAGCTTCCTTGGAAACATCAGCACGCGTGGATTGCTCCGGGTCACTTATAACAGCTCTGATCAGAAACGGGAGGGAGAAGCTCTCTGACTATTAGTAAGTTTGAATTTCAGATCTTACATACTCAGGGAAGAGTCCCAGGGACATCATCCAACAAAACCGTTGGCACTTCCTCTCCCAAACCACTGACTACCCAGCCCATAGGATCTCAAAGTCCCATCAAGCAGACCAGAAACAGATGAACTGGTTTCTGAACAATTTTATATTCTCTGTATCATTTTAACAAGTAAACAAAAGGAGAGATCCCTTAAAAGTACCTTAGACTCTTTTTATGTTATTGAAATGGTTCATAATCAGAAGGAAAAAATAATTTTGCACCACTAATATAATTTTATGAACTAGCTCTCTGATCTATACAGATTCATCTTTGCACACATCAGTTACACTAATTTAACTGCAAGATTGGCTCCACTACAAAAAAAAATAATATCTCAAAACACCTTTGAGTTTCCTTTACAAAAATCTGTTAATGCAATAGTTTTGAACTAATCTTCCCCAATTAACATCCTGCTCTCTCATACCAATTTGTTTGGCAGTACTGGCACATAATATTTGGAACACAGAGATATTTTTTTTAAATTAGAAGTTCATCCTGATGCAGCTGCAGTACTACTGAATATTGTTTTGACATTGTCCACACAGGAGTTCAGAGTAGGAGAAGGAATCCATGGAAAAATTAAGGCAAAGCAGCTAAAGGAGGGTAAGCACAGAATGAACATCTGTGATCCAAGATGCACAAAACAGTGCACTCAAAAGACTTTTCATTTACCGATCTTTTAATTTATGTTAAAAAGTCTTTTTGTTTAACAAATTTTTCGCAAATAATAACACTACATAAGACTTGGAACAAAATGATGAAAACATATTCTAGGCAAGAAAAGCCATGCACTCACAGATCTAAATTCTTCTGTAGGGAAAACAGAAATTTTACATTATAAATTCAGTTACCTAGATAATTGATCCACCATCACTTGTTCTACAACAGCCTGTTTTCTCCTCTCTGCAGCAACATCCTCCTGCAATGAAAAACTGACTGAGAGAAAATGAAATATATAATACCAGACACTTCAAATAATAAATTACTCTTTAAGATAGCATTCAGAGGTCACAATCTTACCGATGTCACAATTAATCTTTTTTTTTTTCCATCTGTTTGAGTAGTTCTGTTTGCATAACAAATAGACAAACAATATTCTCTGCTACACACTCAAATTGTATATGCAAATTAGCTGAAAATAAATATAAGAATTCTAGTATTTCTTTTGATAGACAGCATCCTTATCTCTGTATTCTTTCCAATAAATTCTATAAGTACAATAGAGCCTGAGGAAACTCACACTCTTGCAGGTTTCACGGTTACACGTATTCCAACTCAGAGAATGAAACTTTACCTCCAGCAATATTTAGTCAAAGAAATTCTTTTAAGACTTAGTCTCAAGGCACAATTTTTACTTGCTGCATGCCACAATAATTTTCTGCTGAGACAGGCCATTCTGAAAAACCTTTCGGGAAAGATCATCCTAAGGGGGAAGGGGATTTAACATGATCTTATTTTTACTTTTATTAGAATAAGACTGAACCATAACCTTGTGCCATTCACTGTGAAGTGCTCAGGCACTGATCATTGCTTGTTTCATAGAAAGAGAAACCAAAGCACAAGAGGATGCCCCAGGACAGCACAGAGGCCACTGGCAACAACCAGGCCCCAGCATCTCTCTTTGACTTACCTTCCAGATTTCTCGACCTCTTCACTGCACTTAAATTTGCCTTTTTTCCCCAAAACATAAATTTAATATACGACAAAACTGAGATTATTATTACTGAGGGGGTTTATGCAACCTTTTTGAGAACTCTGTAGATATTCTGAAACTGAAGAACTAAAATATTTTTCCGATTGGTTATTTTTTCTGCACAATTCTTGTGTGCAAATCAAATTCTAGATAGATCAAGCCTTCCCATGGCTGAAGAAGGACCTGAAGTTGGTTCTGTACCAGGTAACTGTAAGGAATGAGCTCTAATTCCACAGAGATGTTACAGGTATAATTCACAACCTTCAAGTAAATACTGACGGGCCTTAGCCCCCCCCCAAAAAAAAACCATCCCCCCAAAAACCCACCAGCCATAAAATGCAAATAAATAATGTAACACCAGACCAGCTGGTGTTTATTCTGAATTGACTTTAAGCCTTAAAAGATTTTTGAATTATAGAAGATAGGGGGCTTTTTAGTTTTCTGTCATATTTCATCTTTGCACCTATCAGAACTACAAGTGCTTTATGCCGAGTTACTGAATCTTTGCCCATTAACTGTCACAACAGATGTATTAAAAAGCATTATGTAAAGGAGGCCACAGGGATGATACAGAGCAGTGTTTGTTAAAACACAACATATTCCATGGGCCCCAGCTTATAGAGCCAAACCAGCAAGCATGCTGAAAAAAGAAACCTTACACCTTGAATTTCAATTGAATACTAGGTCACTGAACTTACTCCTCCATGGAACATCTTCCATTCACCTCTTAGACAAAAGCTCTACTATGAATTTCCAAAGTTGCTGAGACAAAAGCTCTGCTATGAATTTATAAGATTGCTGAGACAAACACTAAACTTGTGGCAGCTCTCACTGTTTAAAAAGTAGTAACTCTTGTTCGTGATATATGATTATTCAAAGAAAAGCAACCTTCTTCCAAAAAGCCCTGGTTTTATTATGCATAGCATCTATTGTCAATTACACATGTACTATAATCTGTCTTGACTATGAAACTTTCATACCAAACTACAGAAAAATTAAGAGAAATTCTACTGTAGAGTTTTTGGTAATGATTACAGTAAAAGGAAATTTTAATAATGTGTATTCTTAAGTAAATTTTTAAAACACCTTAAGATCAAATGCCAACAATTGAGGCAACATATATCCAATGGAATTAATAAGTATGCAGTTTCTACTGCTGGTTTTTTCCATTATTCCTACCGCTATCAGAAGCTCAAACCTGAGAGACACTCCTAGAAAGAGACAGCCAGCCTGTGCAACCATCAGTGCTAAACAATACCAAAAGTGCTTCTACAGGTCCCTGTGACACCTTGCTCAGATGCCTGCTGGCTTCCTTTTAAAGCACACCAGATGCAGTGTTATTTTGTGGTCCTGCACTGCTCCCTTTCTCAGGGTTTTCAGTTTATTTGATTTAGCATTAAGTAGTTACTCTAATGATACTTCAAAACTTCTTTCCATTATCTTCACCCTGTAGTATGGATTTTTAAATTTATTCTAAAAATAACAAATAGGAAGTTCTTCAAGTTCTTCATAAAAGTAGTTTCTGAAAATATTTTCTTATCATGAAAATGAATAGTGACCTCAGTAGTGTAACATCCTCATTCACTTTGATGAGACTAGAAATCAAATAAATAATTGCAATGATGCAAAATTCAGTGCATAGTGATGAGCAAACAAAATAAATTAAAATTATTTACTTTTACAAGCTTATAACATTTCTCATGGCTCAGAATTCCACAAGAAAGTTAGAATGGTAACTGTTCAATAATACCTCCAAAAACCAGTTTTGAAAGCTATCACTCTGCACATGCAAATACTGAATCATGCAATATCAGATCTCAAGGTTTTTCCTCATTGTAAATTATCCTAAATTCAAGGCTTAGCTTTAGATGGGCAACACTCCTATTGTTCAGTTCTAAAAAGAGTAAAAATCATGTTTATGTAAGAAATTAAAGAAACATATTGGGTACGTCCATATAAGAAAAGTTTTAATTCCCCTCTACACATGCTAGACGCTGTACTTGTTGCCAGTTTTGGGGGCTCCCTCCTTCCCAAGTTCAATAGGGATGAGAGGAATCTGGAAAGGATCTAACAGAGGACTGAAGCAAAAGCAACTGAAAGGGGAGGCTAAGGGAGCTTGGGTTTGTTTAGTTTGCAGAAGCAGCAGCTATGAGGCATTCTGAAAACATCCTACCAACCAAAGCAAAGTTACAAAGAAGACAGAACCAAACCTTTTTTGACAGTGGCCAACAGCATAACAGGAGGCTAAGTTTAAAAACTAAGCCTTGAGAGAGACTTGCTGTGAATAATAGGAGAAACTTCTTCACAAAGACAGCAGTGTATCACAGGAAGATGTTGCCTGGAGATGATGCAGAAACTCCATCCTTGGAGCTTGAAGACTCAAAGCCATGGCTGACTCGATCTAATACCCACAACAGAGCCCACACAGCTTACAAAGCCAGTTCTTATCACATATTACATCTCAGGAGTAAATGAGGAAAAATAGCCTGTTTACTCTAGAAACAAGTCAGAGTTAGCGCTGATGAAATCATGGAATCCATGGATCATGAAACAGAGGCTTGGGTACAAGCTACAGACCAGAGGAAATGTTATCACTATACCCAGGTTCACACAAGTCAATCAGTTAATCTTAGCTGTATGTACATATTTTTATTTATTTTTCTTAATTTGCATTTTCATTTATATACATTACTGCATAAAATACAAGCATTGCAGGTAGCATTGAAAAAATGCTCGCTGGATTGCTCAGTTCAGCTCTCCTTGAAGCAAATGTTTAAACTCCCATGATTTCAATGGGTCCAGTTACATTCTAAGACCACATCATCAAAGGCCTAACTTCTGTTGAACATCTGGGAAGTCATTCTATGAGTCTAGACAGTTAACAGCATAATATAAGCCAAAATACTTACAGCTTCTGATTTCCTTATACTGTGCTGCATATTATAGGGCTTGCTTGTATAGCATTGTTGCAGGAGTGCTTTCTCATCGAGAGCTGTAAGACCATCATTGTGTCCATCTTCAAGCTGTGTACCCTATACAGAAATACATTATTTTCATAAATCAAATTTAATTAAGAAAGACAAACAAAAAACACATTTTCCAACAAACACACACATTTTCCTCAACCATTTATTTAAAAGTATTTTCCTTTTTTCTTTTTTTTTTAAAGTGCCTACTTCTTCCACTTCACAGAAGCTGAACTTAGAAATCTTGTTCACTAGTCTTCCCTTAGAGCTTTTGAACACTCATCAGCTTTTGACCATGTTGAAAAAAAAAAGAAAAATCTCAAAAATACTGCGTTCCTACAAGCTTTGTGAATTTTCAGCAGCATCTCAGAGAAAGCAGACTGTTAGCACCTCTCTGAAGACGATGACCTCATCCTTTCTCTGTTCTGCTCCAGAATAGCCAAGATAAAGAGGCAGATTTGCCATTATGAATATAGCTCAAAGCTCACCATTGCAGAGATGCTGCTTTTCGACCAGCAGAGAAGTTAAATACAGTCTAGACAGGTCAATGCCAAAGCATACTGCTGAACTGGGTCTAACAGGCTTGTTAATAAGTCCAAGGTTATTACAGAAGTACCTCCTACATGGAGGATATAAAGAAAACTGAAAAAGGAGACTGTGTTTACAGAAGTCAGCAAGGAGGAAACATGGGCAAGAAATCAGAAGAGTATGTTTTGTTAGCTAGGCTCCTCTAGGAACAGCTTCTTTTCAGATATGAAAAGTTATTACAAGTTCCACTAATCACATAAAATAATAAGTACCTTGAATCTAAAAAGATTTTATTAATTTAATCAGGTAGTGATAATATCTAAGACAGAAAATTGTTCCACTAGACTTTATATTACTATCTGTCATAAGAACTGACATACATGGCTTCTCATGCTTAGCCAGTATCTTTCTGGAACCCAAAATCACCAGAATAAGCCAGTCCTGCTTTTTCTCTCCCAGTATCCACTTGCCACCTGTTTCTTCAGTTTTGGATTAACTTGGCTGCTCCTGTAAATACCCTTTTGATGGGCTTGCAGTGCAGGACATACAGGAGTCACTTCTTGCAACACAGATGATGTGATGGTGTCAGACTGGTACATAAGAGTGGAATCATTAAAAAAAAAAAAAACAGCACACCAAAAAAAAAAGTAATACTACAACAAATCCCCAAAAATGACAATTTTAACTGCCACCATAAAACCAAGCTTAACAAAACAATAGAACTGTCTATTTTACACAACTCTTTGACTGACAGAACATTTACTTACAAGGACTTGCAGGTTCTCCAAGTTTTATCTAAACAGTAGAAGCATGACTATAAGAGGAGAAAGCCCCTTTAAAACTATCAACAATAGGTATAAAACAATAACAACAATACATGAAAGGTAATATCTGTCTCATGTAAGACCTTCCCTTTTCAGTCTACTGAACATTAAGGAAGCAAAATCAGTAAACTCCTTGTTATTCATCACAAACTTTTTCCTCTGAAAAGCAATGAACAAAATATGTTCCCTCAACACCTGCATACTTAACTTCTCATTAAGATTCTGAAATGGTCATCTACCCCTAGCACTCAATCTAGTATTTGGCCGGTCCTCATAGCTGTTGCTTACTCTTTCCTTATGCCTACAATGATGTGTCTTGCTCTGGGCAACCACCCTTCTATACTATCTCTTCCAGAAAAAGAAGAAAGTTGGGGTTTTTTCACCCCTTTGTTTTCCAGTTTCTCTCCACTGATCTTCCCTTGTTTGCATCTTAGTTTTAATTTAAAACCACAAAAGAAACCTGGCAGAATTTATACAGCTTGCAGTCCAACTTTGCAGTCCAACTGTATCGGATCTTATACAACATCAAAACAAAAAGTACAGACAACATCTTTCATTATTTTAACTCCATATTTCCTTCTATTTACAGAGTTAATAGTCCTCTAAGGTACAGATCACATCTTTCACTTTCCTTTTTTAAGTCCTATATACAGTCATAATTGAACAGAAGAATAATTACTATACTGCTATATTTAAAAAATAAAAAAGCTTGAATGCTTTTTTGTATTTGGAAATAACATTCTACCAAGATCTTCCCACTGTCTCTCATCTTCTTAGGCTGCAAACGCTTCCCTATCAATCATGCTGATCTTCACGCTGAGGCTAGAGGTGCACTATATAGGCAAATGTTACATTTCTTAACAGAGAATACAAGCACACATTCTCAGAGGAACCCAGTTTCTTTCTCTGGAACAACTGAAACAAGCTTCTCTATTTTATTTCCTACTCAACATCAGATGCTGAAATTGCACATTTTTTATTTCTTTACAATAGAAATATGGAAGAAATTAATTACACATGCCTGAAAACCTCTCGAAACACTGTAATGAAATACCAGCACACATTTGCTATTTAAAAATGCAATTACTTCTTTGACAGTTACCTTTATTGAAGTTTCTGGATACTGGAGTTGGTCTTTTTTCTTTTCTGCAATTCTCTGAGAATACTGTTTATATTCTTCCTTCCTATCTGCTTGATACTGACGATATTTCAGTTTATATCTGTCTGTTGGAGGTGGCAGATTTTCTGGTATTGTCTTCTGCTCCAAAACAGAAAAGCAAAGAATAATCAATATAAAAGACTCTGGTTGATCTATTGAATAAGAACAGCATTACTATAGTTCCCATCCAGTATAATTACTAAAGCTTCTTGACACTATGCTTCACATTAAGAAAAAATGAAGACATTGCTGTATATTCAAGCTTAATTTTCATTAAGTCCTTCATATTCTGCCTTTTTTCAATCTAAAAAGTAGATAGCCAAATGGGTTTACATCACTTTTAAAGAAAGAAGCCAGGATTCAGTGGTTCTGTCCTATAAGATAATGTTACAGATCACTAAAATGGGAATTCTGACCAAAATTTGGTTTTGGATAGCTGAAAACGGGCTAGAGGATTTTTTCAATCAGAAGTTCTAATATTCTTGGACAGCTGCTAAGTATTAGTTAGTAGGTCTTCCTTCCCTAGAACAACATCAGCTGAAAAGGCAGTGACGCCAGCTAAGTAACTTCCTAACTTTACACCCCTTTCAGTGCTCTACACAATGGAGTCGGGATCAATAGGAACAGCAGAATGACAGAAGGCCAAGACTCTGTTCTTTCTCTCCCTGAATAATCAGCACCTTCAACGTTTAAGTGACATTCCTTCAACACTAATAAAACTAAGACAGCCTTATCTAGGATCTTTACTTGACACATCTCATCATGCAACACCAGTCCTGTTCTAGAAAACCATTTCCCAACATCCCAAACGATTTGTGTTTTTTGAAAGGGCAGCTTTCTCTTTCAAAAGAGAACCCACATACCTTCACTGGTTAATTCCTGAATGATAAGACTACATTTAAATTTTTCTTCCAAAAGTGACCTATTTTGGCAAGATTTACTTACACAGTCTGTTATTGAAGCAACTGGAATATATCTTGCTAAAGGAATGCTCAGTCAGGGCCCCAGAAGCAAGCGATGCAGAAATAAAGGCCGCTCAGAGGAATACATTAAAATATTTTAGAACTGCTTGAAAATCCTCTCCACAAAAAAAAGAAGGAGAAAAAAAAATCAGGCAAAAAGAAAGAGAAAGAGCAAAAGAAGGTAAGTGAACGAAGATACATTCCTGCACATTCAGCACTTCAATATTTAAGACATAATGAAGGCAGAAAGGAAGCAACAAGAGACGAAGAAAAGCAGAAAAAGGAGAAAGACCCTAAGGAACAGACAAAGCCACACCAACCTTCCATTAGCCTTCCTGCAGCTAGACAGAATTGTATCTATGAACTTTAAATTAAAAAAAAAAAAAAAAGGTAAAGCAAGCAGTGAATTATATGCATCCAGACCTACAAAGAGTATAGCAACTTAAGTATGTTTGCACTGCACACTTGCAATCCAGTACAGAGGAAAATAACCTATCCATAGTTATATGTTTATAGTTACATCTTAATACATGTATAAAAACCTGTGTTGGGCACATAGATAGAATTCTGAGAAGTAGCACGTTCTGAATCCATTATTTTGAAAAAAAAAAAATAACCATTTAAATTTTCATTTAAATGCATATTTTTTTCCAAGTTGAGAAATCATTTGGCTATATAGGAAAGCATATAAAATTATGATCTTGGCAGATTTACCTTGAGCTCCAGCCAATTTGGAGTCCTGCCATACAAGTTGCTATATTATTCGTTTCAAGGGGCACAGGTCATATACAAATTAATTAATAATTGCTTTTCCCTCCAGCTATACTTCTATTTGAAACACACTCATTAGAGTATTTCTTAGCTTTACGTAAGTTAAATATTTTTAAAATAATGAATTTTTAAACAATTTATTTTCTGATTCTTCCAAAGAGATAAAATTGATAAGATAGGATATTTCCTGCACCCTAATCAAATAGAAACATACTAATAGTAGTAAGATTTTTACCATGATTATGTATAGTGCACGATTATGACAGAAAATAATCTCATAGGTAGCATTCTTGTATTAGTTTAAAGGTCTAGATATGTAATCTCTCAAATATATAGGGACTACAAAGAGAAGACTACTTTTTGCAGTACTTCAGCTTTTTCCCTTTAATTAACACATTTGAAAAACTCAAAAATATTGGTGGAATGACAGATTAAAAATAGGGTCTCCAATAAGCTAGTTCCTATCACACAAAAGTTAAAACATACTCTATTTTCAGATCATATACTATAGTACTACTACTGAGTTGCTAATGTTATTTTGTCAGTGTATATTTTTTTGGCTACTTTTCCTTTAGCTTAAACAGGTGCCTAAAGAAAATGTTGTCAGAAGAAAACAGAGGTAAAGAAAAATTAAATATGTACCAATGATCAAATAAAAAATTGTCACATTCATTTCTTCAAATTTAATTCAGATATAAGAGTTCAAAGGAAAATTTTCCTGCATTCAGGGAACGGTAATAACTGAGTAATTAAATTAATTCTTAAACTTGTTATAGTGGATATTGATCCTGAACAGTGCTGTAAAAAACTATAAAACAGAACATTAGCATTTAGACTACTGATTTTCTATACAAAGCACCTAAGATTAGTGGTGATTAAGTTTCTTAGTCATCCAGGGGAAAAAAATGCTGATATGTGATCAGGAAATTTTACAATAGAAGTGCTCTGACAAACTGAACATAATTCCGAAATTAACATCACAGTTTTGTTTTAAAGACAAGAGACTTAAGAAAAACCCTATGAAACAGCTGCACATAGGTCCCAAAAATCTCCTTTTCACTAAAAGCAAGTACTCTTCCATACAAATAATACATACTGTTTGTACACTTGGGTACTTTGTCAAAAGTATTTTGACCAATAGCACTTTCAGATATATTCTTAACCAAAAGAAATAAAAAAAACTGGTATAATAAAGGTAATTATGCTTTGCTAAATTACTGCTAAAGGGGCATATTTTAAAGATACTTGTAGCAGCAGGCTGACCTGTTGAGCCTGATGATGCTGTGCATATGGCGTTCGTAATGATGTTCTCCAATCTGAAGATGAATCTAGACGGCATGTCCGAGGATAACTTCCACTGTATGGCATGTAAGAGTCCCCATCCTAAAATTACAGGAGAAAAAAAAAAAACGGACAAGCAATCATAACTGTTTTATATTCAGAGTGATACTTTTATAAACTGCTGCAACACATGAATTCTACAAACTATTCAGGATAGAATAAAATTATAATTACCTCTTCATCAGAATCTCCCAGCCTCCCTAGATCTAGGCATGGCACCCTGCAGGAAGTTAAAATTATTTTAATAGCAATAAACTCTCTTATTTTTCAATTACAGTAGCAGCAAACTGCCTATTGGTTATTATTATCAACTCCCTCACAAAAATTTCCCTGCTATGAACAGTTTCACTATGACTGGAGATGGCCTACTTGGCAAATCCCTACTAGCTCCTCCTGCTTCAGTTCTGGCCAGTTCCCCGGTTGCAGAGTACCCTAACAGTGGAAAAGAGCCCCTGCAAGGCCCTTCTTCGTTCCCAGCATGGCCATCCTGGATTCTCTTCACTCCCCAACAGGAGCTGCAGCAACAAGACCGTAAATCAAGGATTCCTTACTCCTGTCTTCCATAGCAGGTCTGTGGCAATATTCCTCTATAATCAGTCTCCAGAGAGGCAACAGGGAAGCAACAGCTCCTTGGGATGCAAACCTTCCATACTTTTTGGACGAGATTAAGCAGAATGAAATACTGAAGTACAGTTGGCTTTCACTGTGGTAAAGAAATGAAAACATCTCCCAATTCATCAAAGCATCTCTGTGTCTGCTGCCTTTACTCCAGATATACTCTGGAATTATAACAAGATTACTGCTTGGAATAAGAGAGCTCCTTAATTTCCAGTCTTTTTTTATTAGAGGATCCCTGACGGTACACAGAAATGGAAGTTTTTTGACTTCAATATGAACAAACCAAGGACATGGTCACATATATATATATAAAATAATGTAGATACATAAATTGGCTGTGAGGCATTTCAGTAAACAAAACCCCAGAAACTATCAGACATGATCCTTAGAAAAGCAGATGTTGCTTATCTGCCGAAGTCAGTATAAGGTTTTAAATTTTATAGGCACGATATGAAATTTCCCTTTGCTTGTCCCTTCACAACAGGTTCTTTGTAATTGTTACTGTAATACCTGCATAGAAGGCTAATAGTTAAAACAAAAAGTTTTATTTCTTTTAGCAGAGAAATTTTCATAAATATGAAAGCTCTGAGTACAACTCTACCATTATGCTCAACCAAATGTAAATCAACTTAATGCCAACGTAAATAATGCATCACAAATTCTACTCTAAATAAAAATACTATAGAAAACAAACCTATAATGATAAATTTCATGGAACACTGATTTGCATACCAATACAAATGCAAATGCATTGTGTTAATAATGCACAATTACACAAGCTGATCAGAAATAGAAGCAGACTTACTCTGGTGGGCGAGGACCGTGACTAGCCCGTGTATCTGGTCTCCAGCCCTAAAAGAATGACACATTATTACATATCTACAGGGATCAGGATTAAAATACTCAGTTCCGTCTTTCAAGTTCCCCCAGAATATTTAAAATCAATGCCTCAAATTATCTGTCTGACATATTTAAGTGAGATGCTACTAACAAAAGGACAAAACAAAAACTTTTCATTCAAAGTTGATTCTTACAGATCATGAGCCTGAAAGACTGGATATTCATCATGACAGAAAGATTCCATTTCCATTACGAATCCAGAATCCAGACAATATCCATGTCAGCTATTAATAACGCATTATAAATAATCTGCATTCCTGAGACTTTGTATGATCAATGCTCACGAGGGTTTAGGTCACGTAGTCCTTCTTTGTTGGGAACCAACCCCGCAGTCAACCCTTAAAATACCGACAGCCAGCTGGCTCACACGCGGCTAGCTCAGACCCCAAAGAAGCCCTGATATTCAATGTAACCACATCATCTCAGCTTTGGAATAGCAGCACATGATTAGGCAGCTTGTGTACTCACACTGTTCATTTTACATGGCCTGTGTACCACACAGATCTCCAAAATCAAATGAGTGAAAATAGAGCAAGAAGAAAAGAAAGAAAAGACTAAAGCCACAGCTCCATCTACCCCACTATGGCTTTCTGAAAACAGCTAATAGCAAATCTCTCAGGAAGACAGCAAGCATGTAGTAACAATTTTCCCCAACTGGCCTCCCAATCTGGCAAAAAGTATAGTTCAGGGATGTTCCGAACCAGGCCAGCATCTTTGTTTTCACACCCTTCAGCTCAGAGATCTCAGCATCACAGTCTGAACTGAGCAGACATCCTATTTCAGCACTGCCCTAACACCTTTCATGATCTGAGGGCAGTCATAAAACTGTAACTCCCTTCCTGCCACGCACCCTTGTAGCCTGCTCCTGAAAAAGAATTTTACAGTTCAGCAACAATACCCTCTAGTGCCTTCAAAAAAGGGTATTCGGGTTTAGAAAAAGTTAAGTTTCTCTCCAGGAAGGTCGCACATAATAAACACTACCCCCTTGTGGTCAAATATGTAAAAAAAAACAACTTAAGCGATCTAACACAATTTAGTCTTACTCTTAAGACTAAATGTAATGCATTAAATCAAAAGTATCTAATTTTTCTGTACCATGTCAACTGTGGTAAGATAAAGAACAAACCACATTCTACATGTTAAAGTCTTAATGCAATTCTTTTTCCAGAAGTCATCAAATCAGGAAGAAAGTGACCAAAAATCATCCTGAAGACTTTACAAGGTGAAGATATATACAAGGTGAAGCACGTAGTTTCAACCTAATTTTAATCTATGTTTTACTTTTGCAAGCCACCAAGAATCAGATAGACTAAAGAGTCAAAATTTAGACACTGAGGGGCTTAAGAAAGAGAAGAAAAAAAGGAGTGAAAGATTAGAGAAAAACAGACATTTCTTTTCTTTTACAACCTATACTACATGCTCCAAATGCTGTTGTGTAAACAGGTATTTAATTGTCAAAAAAGACTGGCTGAAAGATAACATAAAATTAATGTGGTATCATTTACAAAAGGTCATTTTTCATTCCAAATCAAACAAAAAAAGGAAAACAGCAACTCAGCAGTCAAACTCCAAGAATTCCTCGTGCAGTCATCCAACAAATAAGGAAGTTAAATGGGTGCTTGGGGGCTGAGATAAGATTACGAGTTAACTTTACTTCATGGGCATAAATTACACAGTATCTGTGAGAAAAATCAACTGTTATTAAAAAAGCCTAATATTTACCTCAGCTATAATAAAAACAACAGCCCTCAGAATCCAAGATCTTATTTTTACTAATCAGGCTTTCAGAAATCAGCCCTAAAGTTTCTGCTACAGGCATTTTGTGAGGGTTGCACACCAAACTCATCTCAAAACATAGACTATTAGGAATACCTGGAAAACAAAATTCCCCTTCCTAATGAATGCTGAACACCGAGATTCATTTTACACATCAATCAGAAATCAAGCCTTTTGAAATTATGTTCTGGGAGTTGCTTTACTTTTTTACTGTCTTGCAAAATAAAACCACATACAAACCTGTTACCAGTTTCACCAAGAACCTGAGACAGCAAACCTGAGACAGCAAACAGACCTGAGAGAGGGTCAAGCCTCTGTTGCACTTAATTGCAATCACTAGTTTGTTCTCTGAGTTCTCCAAATCCTAGCTAAATACCCAGAACATCAGCTATTTTAGGTCAGCTGTTTTGATTGGAAATTCTCTCCTTTGTTTGAGAAGCTGTCGTACTAAAACTATCACTTTCTTACAAAAATAATTTCAAGTTTCCTTCTCTACAGCATGTATTATAACCTCAAACTAAAAGCCTTCTGAAGTATGATTAAAATATTTGTAAAAACATCAAAATAAGGAAGGAAAACAACCACAACTCATCTCCATTAACATACCTGACGTTTCTTCCCCATCAATGACAGCTGAGTCTGCCTTCGAGGGGACACAGCAACTCCTTTAACTTCCAAATCCATGCAAATTCAATGACAGCCTTCAGAATAAACTGAAAAACAGAAAAACCCATTAAGAAAATATTTTTTTTATATATAAGTACTTCTGTGAATAAACATTGCATTAGAAAGAACGTGTCTATCACCAATTACCTAGGTCTATCGCCAATTACTTCAGTAATCTGCGAAATGTTGCTGGGTTCCCTTTATAACTGCCTCTTAATTTTAATCTTCCCTTACTAATGCTTAACCAGATTCCTCTTCAGATTTACCTCAAGTTTAACTCCCTCTTTCCCTCATGTTTCTCCCGGTACCTTCTCGTACCAGGATTACTGATTTGCTACCCCTTGATAACAACATCCAACCTCATTTAATCTTTGCTTACAGGGGCCACCTGGCCCTCCAATGCACCATGCCCTGGGACAAAATAGTTTCAGGAAGACGTAAGGGCCCTCCTGGCACGCACCGGCCCCCGAGAGCTCCAGAGCAACGTTTTACCAGTATGCCATCCACTGCACTGCTGATTCCTCCTTCCACCCAGCCAGTTTTGAACCAAAAGCCCATTGTTTAGTTCCCAGAGATCAGACACTCCTATTTCAAATCACCATCCACAAAAGCCGATTTCTAAAAAATCCCACTTCTACCTACTGAGCAGGTTTTAACTCCCAAGTACCCTTTCCTTTACCGAGCAGAAGTACCGCCACAGGGCCTCCTTGGAGATGGCCACAGGGCTGCTGGCCAAGGGACCAGCCTTCCGGCCGTACCCCCTTTCCCACATCACTGAGAACGTGGAGCCACCGCCTTCAGAGGACCTCAAGGCTCTCACTGAAACGCTGTATCCCCGCAGCTGAAGGCCCGGGGAGGGGGGGAGCGTTGTTGCATTGAACGGTTAACACAACTGAAATAACTTCATCACAAAGAACAACACTGTAAGACGGCAAATAAACATCGTGGGCTCGGACAGTTGGACAGAAACGCTCGGTTTTCCAGGGAGCCGCCGGCCCTGAGGAGAGGCCGGGGCCCGGAGGGGTCTCACCGGCGGGGGGCGACGGGCCGCGCACGGCTGGTAGAACGGGCCCGCTCCCCAGCATCTCCATGGTAACCGCGCCCCGCCGCGGCCCCCGATCCCGCCCGCTGCCTCAGGGCCGGCAGCGGCTCCTGACCGCGCCGTACCCGCCTGCCCGCCGCCTGACGGCTGGAACCCGCTCCCGACCGCGCCGTACCCGCCTGCCCGCCGCCTGAGGGGCGGAACCCGCTCCCGCCGGCACCGTACCTGCCCGCCGCCGGCCGGCCGCGCCCCGCGGCACCGCCCCTGCCTCCCCCCGCCTCAGGGCCGGGCCGGGTACAGCAGCGCGGAGGGGACAATCCCAGCCAGGCTTCGCAGGGGAAGTTTCGCAAGGTTCCGCCGCGGCTGAGGGGGGAAGCCGAATTCCACGTTGCTCCCGAGGTGATTCCCCGCTCGGGGTACGGCTGCGTGCCCGAACGCCCCTCCCCGCGCTCTCTCGCCAGCCGGGCCGCGGCGGCCAGCGCTGGGTGGGCCCCGCAGCCACCGGCTTGCTGGGACACTGGATTCGTGTCCTCAAAAAAACCCAGCAGATGGAATCAGAGACTTCAAAACAGATGCAAAAGGGCTCAGGGTGTCTGTTTGTAGCCCCGGCTCGGAAATACAGCAATTAGGCCAAAGTTGCTCGAAGCCTGACGGACGAAGGCTTTGAGTAGCATCAGCATCCAGAGACTAGTGGTGGGGAAAGCCATGGCACTGCTGATTCAAAGGAAGGCCACCAGCAGTAGCGATGGCACTTGGAAGGCAGCAGGACTGGCCTCCATCCACACCAGCTCTGGCAGCCGAGCAAGCCATGGAGCCACGAACAGCCAAAGCCATGGTAGGGCAGCACGCTCTGTTCCCACTCCTTCATTCTCTCTGATTGAAGGCTTTTAAATTAGAATCATAGTCATTGAACCGACTAGGTTGGAAGGGACCTTTAAGATCGTCGAGTCAAACCATCAACCTAATACTGCCAAAAACACCACTAAACCATGTCCCTCAGCACCACATCTACACGTCTTTTAAGTACCTCCAGGGATGGCAACTCAACCTCTATCCTGGGCAGCCTGTTCCAATACTTGACAACCCTTTTGGAGTAGGAATTTTTCCTAATATCCAATCTAAACCTGCCCTGGCGCAACTTGAGGCCATTTCCTCATGTCCTATTGCCTGTGACTTGGGAGAAGAGACCGAGCCCCCACCTCACTACAACCTCCTTTCAGGTAGCTGTAGAGAGTGATAAGGTCTCCCCTCAGCCTCCTTTTCTCCAGGCTAAACAACCCCAGTGCCCTCAGCTGCTCCTCATACGACTTGTGTTCTAGACTCAGTTCACTTTAATTAGCCTTATTAGTCATCATAGAGGATAGCCTCTATGCAATTACGATTTTTTTAAACAGTTCCAAGTTGTCCTGAATGACCAGACCTATGTCTGTTATGCTTAAAAATCAAACTGTGTCCAAATACCAGTTCCGATTCATCTATTCTGTCTTGGGGAAAAAAATCTGTCACCTTTCCATAGTCAGGCAAAATCTCACTTATTGCAAAACACACCGACTCTAAGGATGTATTTCTGGATGCTGCTACTTCCAAGCCTGTGTGATCCATTTTTAGAACAAAAACCATACCATGTTTATACACAAGAATGAACAATTTATTCCCTTTCGGTGGGTGACACAGTAATAGTTTTGGTCCTTTTAAATACAGTACATTTCCTCCATAAAAACAAATCCACGTGTTTTCCATTTTCCTGCAAGAATAAAGATGACAAAACAGTTCAGGCATTATAACTGGCCTACTTAATTCTTCTGTTTTATAATTGCATAGCTTTTAACAGCATTGTGCTGTCAGACCTACCTCTAATGTTGTACCTGTCATTAAAGGGTGGCAGCTCCATAGGCACGTACATCAAGTAAACAGAAAATTAGAAGATAATAAAGGTATGGACAAAAATTATTCTGGCAAAGGAAGAAAAAAAAAAAAAAAAAAAAAAGGTTTTCTTATCACTGACCTAAAAAAGCCACTGTCGAGTTGGCAGAATGTATTGAAAAAAGAAACCCCCAGGCCCTACAGTTCTTGAACGGTACATAGTAATACATCTGTTAACACTGATCTAAGAAAATGTGCATTACAATTAATCAAAAGGCCAGATTCTATTGTGTTAAAATAAATATTAAACAGAGATATAGTACTAATGGGTATCAATCAATTATTAGGCAGCTGCTGAGTTTAATCAGTGGCAGATGAGGAAGAAATTAAGTAATCCAGTGTAATGTATTAAGGTTTAAATTGACATCCAAAACTATACATCATTCATGAAGAGACAGCAAACTCAGGCATAATTATTTTAAAATAGTGTCTGTGGCTACATTTCTCTCTCCAAATAATGGAACTTGACTATGAAGACTTAACCCATACCACTTTTCATTCCCCCCAAGAGAAGTTTTCCACAAAGAGCTAGATTTATCAGTGCATGCTCTTTAATGAATTCAAGAAAGTCACAATTCAAGTGGCACCATGCTTACTAGTTACAAAACATTTATGAAACATCTACTCTTTATAGTCTTAATTACAATAAATTCTAATATTTTAGTGAGGCATCAGATATAATTACAGTGCATTATATACAGAGTACAGAAATATTTTTATAGGACAAAAATAAATAGAAAAAAATATGTAAACATCCTGAGTGAAATTCTGCTGCCACTGAAGTCAGTTACAGAACCGTCAGAAAGAGAAGCACAGGCAGTATTTCACTCCTCTTTTTAAAGCATATAGCAGTGCACATAGCTTCATTCAAAACAGTTTAAAGTGCATACAACATTATAAAAAAATAATTCATAAGCTTTTGAAAGTTTTACATATGCAGATTTTATTCATATCTATTACGTCTCCTCAGTCCTATCTCTTCTGCTCCAACTGAATCTTTGTTTATCATTTCTTGGCCTTCCACTGGATCTGGTTCAAACTGATGTACTTCACATTCATCATATAACTCATGCTCATCTATTCTGTAATCATTATCAACATCCTCATGCAAATCTTCATTACTGTTATCTTCTCTGTCATCCATTTCTTCCTCTTGAGAATGTTCAGCAAATGACTGAATGAGATCTTCAAGTTTCTCATTACAAATGTGGCTGACACCTTATAATTCACCACAAAAAAAAAAAAAAAGAAAGTTTAAATTACTCGAAAGGCTCCAAATTTCAGGGTCAGTTTAGAAATAGAATATTTACTTTTTGTTTTCTCTTCTTTATTAAGACTCAATTAATGCAAAAATTCCCCAAGTTTCTAGTGAACCATTCTTAACATTTAAGATTTCTCTTGGACTGCTACACACCTCTTGGAAGTCCCCAGCTGAAACTAATATACGACATGCTGTTTAGTGGATTATGCAGGCACGATCCACAGCCTCAGAGGTGCTCATCTGAGAACCCTCAGACTACTGACCAATACTAACAGACGGCTCAGGAACTCATTTCAGAGCTCATTTCAACAGAAAGCCCATTTCGACAGAGCAGAACGTAACTCTGTGGTGCAACCCAGTTCAATGTCTTTTAGCACCCACTCTTGAAAAAAAACAAAACATGACATATCAAGAGTTTGAAATTAGATACACCCCAAAGAGGAAGAATGGTACTCCTCCAGAATAAAATTAATCCCACGCACATTACCTACAATGCAAGAGCTGAACATTATTATAGTACGATCTGTTTATTCTTTTAAAATACAAACTATTTAGTTATCTATCCTGCTGGAAACTAAAGTACCTTTCATCTTGTTTTCTGATTTATCCAATCCGCTTTCTTTCATCAGTCGTCTAATTGACTGAAGCTGTGTCATTATTTCATCCTTCTGCTCACAAGCTAAAGCATTAACACTAGAAAAAAAGACAGATGTCAACAGCTGAAAGTTGAAGTGAGTGCTTGATAATAATGCACAAGATCAGTATTTATCCACAGAAGGAAATACTGCATAGTTAAGTTAGCAACACGTTAAAGTCAAGCTTTTCTTTGAGAAATGTCTCTTGTTAAGTGGGGAGCCCACCACATAAAACTACTGAATAATCTAGTCACTGAATGCTAACATTGGAGCCTCCATGGCCAAGGTTGAGTAATTACTGAAAGAAACAATCATCCAAAGTAGTTTTATTTTTAGTACAATAATGCCTAATACAGAACTTTACAGTTTAGAGGCTTTTCTAATTTATTTCAGATTTTGTTTTACTCTTTTTCTTCCCCAGCACTACTAGAAATGTGTTAGCCAAATTGTTGAGTGAATTTGTGGCTTAGTAGTTTCAGCACCTATTAAGTTCAGAAGTATGCAAAAGAAACAATCGTGAAATTCTGCATCTTGGCTTCATGAAGGATGTCAGTCCACACAAAATGGACCGAAAGGATGTTTTTATTTCCAGCAGATGGGTGAGGGCCTAGTGTCTTAAGAACAGAACATCTCTAAAATGACAGGGAGATTATATTATTTACTCCTTTATTACACAATAGAGAAGTTCTATTTCCCCAAAACACAGGGGAAATAGGTTTGCTTCAAAATACAAAAATAAGCAGCTATGCCTTGATAACAAGTTTTGTCTTCTAATTATGTCAAAAGGAAGAAACTCTTTTTCCTGCCAGAAACATAATTCTCACAAGGGCAAATGCTACTAAGCTTAAGTATTTTTTCAGCTTCAGTCTCCTCAGTCAATATTAACCTTCAACTTGTTAAGCCACAGTAACGTGATCATAAGTGTGAGCTTTTACATTTATGTTTGGTAAACAAGAGACAGGAGGTGTCTGTAGAAACAATCACAAACTGCAGAAGAGGTATTACGTGCAAAAGGCTACAGAAACAATAAAGTTCCCTACCTAACTATAAAGAACATTTTTAGAACTCTTTGTCAACATTTCAGAGAACTTCAGTTTACAGAAAACAATTCTGAGATGTTTTAGAAACACTCACCAGTTTGACAGTGGATCCAACTGAGTCAATAAAGAATTTAACATTTTCTCTGTCTGTGCTAGATGCTGCTCCAGTTCTAAAAGCTGATGCTCTAACAAAACACAAAAGCAAGCAGAAAAATAAATAAAAAAAAAGAGGGAGAAGGAGAGAAGGCAGGGGGGTGGGCACAGGAGAGAGGTAACATTGTAAGAAATGTATTACAATACCAAAAAGGATATTAATTTGTATTTTTCATTGGGCAGATTCAAACCCCATTTTTTTCTCTTTAAATTCTAGAATAAGAAAACCGAGTGGTGGGAGTAAGAACAGAAGCCTTATTATGTATCACCAGAAGTCCTTCTTACCCAATAACCTGTCTCCAATAGCGCCTAAACAAAGGACACCTTGGTAGAAACTGAGCAAGAATGTGGCTCTCACCTTCTCAGTCTCAAAAACTATGCAGTTCCAAGACTTCCTGAGGTAAAAGTAATGTATTTATACTTTATATATGGTCATGAATTTGCCCACTCACAAATATATTCAACACTTAATGCACTAGACTTAAGAGGAGTAGCTCCTCCTAAAATACTATTAGACTTTGAAGAAAAATGTACACACAAGGATGGTGAGTAGGCAGTGTAGCAAATCATTGATGAATCTCATTACAGAGACCCCAAAAGAGGCTGTTAGTTGTTTAATTAACTAAAAATGTGTCTATATGAGGGGGGAAAAAAAAGCATGAAAATAGCTCAACTTTGATGTGCCATAACTTTTTCTCCAAAGGAAAGCCCGCTTCTTGGCACGTGCAGCATAAACTGAATCAGACAGTCCAGAGTACTATGTGTCATGAAGAAAAAGATGGTATCATCTATTCCGTCTTCTATAAAGAAGTAATGTTGTTAACATGCCTCTAATTTGGCCCAGAAATTCAACAGTCTCTGTAATTGTGTATCCATACTGTTCCACTATCAATACATTCAATTCTAAAGCAGACCATTATATCCTTCTAAAGAGGGTAAGAATTCTGAAGAATTCTAATATAGTTCAAATTCTATTAATTCTAAATATCCTATTTAAACATGCTCTTCTTGAAGAGGAAGGTTGGGGAGAGCATCTGTCATTCGTCTCAGTGGCCAGTTCGGCCCAAATCACGACACATCCCATTGTACTGAAGAAAACTGAATAGTCCTCAAGTGAGAAAAACATCGGATGTTAAAAGGCAGAGAATCATACTATGTTACCATAGCTGTTTTAAAGAATATTACCACCTGGAGTTTTTGAACAAACCTTTAATAAGTGTTTCCAATATATATAATAACAAAGTGGTTTTCTGTAGGTTCCTAACTGCACGTAAATAACTTAAAAGATTGCTCTTGTTTAGCTAGACTGCATCAACAAAAATACATAGCTTGTACCAGCAGGAAATATGCATTTCTGGCAAATATATGCATTTTGAATTGATTTCTTACCTGTTTCCTTTGCCTTATCTTCTGTATCTTTTTCCTGTTTGGAGAGACTTTCTTCATGTGACTTCATCTTTAATAAATACAATCGTGTTAAAAGACTTCATCAATATTTGTATATTAAAAATAAAAATTCATTTAGAAATTTACTGAAATTAAATAGAAACCACAAAAATGTGCTCCATTAACGAAACTTCTTTTTTCTGCCATGCCTTCTCCTATCATAAACTAACACTTATGATTTTAAGCAATGACAAAAGTTGTCAAAGAAAGCAGTTGCTATTTCAACTCTGTTTTTCAAAAATGAACAGCAGAAGCCTTCTAGGTTACTGGATCCAGTCTCCTGCCATCAACTAGGAGGTAAAACTTCTTTTTTAAAGTAATAAAAATGCTATTATAAAAATATTTACATTTTAATTCCACAAGTGCAAGTGTAAAGAATTGTAATACCCAAAATATTGTGGTTTTGATGTTTAAATTCTATTTACAGCCTAATTAAATTTATTTTTAAAGCCTAACTGGTCAGCCTCTATGTTCATCTTGCTAAACTGTTGTATTTTTCTCACATAGGAGATTATATGAAACTATAGAAATGAAGATGCTGTCTCTGGCCCTGTTCAGGTTTAAGGGTTTTTTTTTTCCTGAAGGCAAGCAACAATGTTCCAGGTCCACTCTCAGCACTGCAAGTGCTGTAATATCTCTTACTACAAATAATACATATCAAGACTGATATTTAACAGAAATCCCAACAGCTGATCATGCGTTCTCCTTTCTTAATTTACTAATGGTAAAAAAAAGGTATCACATTTCATGGATAAAAATCTATGTTGCAGCTGCATGACCAAACAAGAAGTCCAAATAAAAGGTCTACACTATTCCCTACTCTATCTAATTGCTAATCTAAGACTCTTGCTCTGCAGGAGTCATTCATCTCCTTCCCATACTCAATCTCATTCTGAAGAATGAAAAGAAAGTGAAATACTGATGAGGCTTAAGTTACAGCTTCAGGTAACAGCACTGTTTAGGTTCTCAGATTCTTATCTGAGGTTGGGGGGAGGATGGCTGGGGGAGAGCAGTGTGTGGGGGTAAGGTTCTCACTTCTTTAAGTATCTAAAAAAAGATCAGTCAGAAGCTTTCATAAGGAAGAACCAGATATGCTATAATTTTACCTTTGGAGCTCACATTCAAAGTCAAACCGAGCAAGAAATGGTTTTCGGACAACAATATACATAGGCTCAGAAATGGGGAAAAAAATACCCAAAACAGTTACATCTCCTTCTAATTTCAATAATTTAATGCTTTTCTTATGGCTTACCTTAAGAAATTTGTATGCTGCAAACACTCCCACTCCAAGAGCATACAATGGCATGAGGGTAAATGCTAACTCTCTACCATTTCCTCTTGTTCTCTCACTCTTTATTTCTTTTTCCATTGCATTTCTCATCTGCTGAAAACTCTTATAAGTATTACTGTCAGAATTTCCTGGATTCAGGTGAACTTGATGAACTGTCTGAGGAGTACCTTAAGAAATAAATTGAGAGAAAGAAGACAAAGTTAGAAAGGAAATTAAGAGTCCAATTAGTTTCACAAATGGAATTAAATTGCTTTCTTCTTGTGCAATCATCTTTGTTCATTACTCTTCCAAGCTGGTGTGGTCAGCTCTGCATCCAAGTAAAGTTAAAAAAAAATTAAAAATCATTCTTTCATTAATAGTATTGCAAAAATAAATCTAGGTCACAAAGACTTTTCTTTAAGATAGAAGTTTTAGTTTCTTCACAGCAACATTGGCAAACCCACAGTGAACCACAGAAAGGTAGATGTAACAAGAACCAACTTAAAACTTGAAATTAAAACATACTCAGAGAAACTATTGGTAATGCTGAGAACAGTTACACATTAATATTTTTCCTCTGTTACAAAGGAGTTAAGTAGAAACTAAACTGTCTAGTCCCAGAAAAAAGAAAAGTTTTGTTGAAATACACATGCTATGTCACTGCTTTTGTTGTTTTGACAGTAAATTCAGTGTTACATGGATATTCCCAAAGGTTTAGAAGTGCTGTACCTCTGCAAATCAAATATTTAGCAGGAGAAGATTACACAATAGTAAAGAGATGTAACCTTGGAAGCCTGAAGTATTTTTGCATGTAATTTGCCTGCCAGAACAGGGAGCAGATGAAAGAACAGCTAGTGCCATTGCTCGACTGAGAGATCAGGTTATTTGGTAGTTAAATCTGGGGTTCATGGGACATGCACATGAGAAACAGGGCCATCAGCTAAGGAATGCAGATGCTTGCAAAGACAGACAGCAGGTGATTGGGGAGTGTGAAGTTTTACACTGATGTCTCAACTGACTGCCTAGACATACTCTTTGAACATTTAATTCATCATCATTTAATATATGAGAACTGAGTATGGTTTAAAAACAAGATTCATATTCTGTAAAAATTCCCAAACAAAAGATCATTATGCAAATCACTCCTTGTCAATTAATACAAACCAGTGGCATTTCAAGAATTTACAGTAACATAACTCAAGTGTGCAAGAGACAGCCACAATCAGGTAAACAACTAAGTTAAGTTAAAACTCTTAGTGAAACAACTGTTCGGCTACAGCTTCTTCCAAACACATGGGATAAAGGAATCTAATTTTGCTAACCTAAGGTGGTACTTTGTGATAAGAGATCTCAAACGGTGGTTTAGAATTGGCTAAGGTGAGTTAGCCAGAAAAGTTTTTCAGACTTTCAGGGCTGACTCTGACTGTAGAGACCGTTACTATCCGCTCTGCAGTCCTAGTTGTGCCAGGTGAGTTCTTCCACATGTCATTGATCAGTTTGCAAAATGCGCATTTGGAGAAGACCCTTTATCTGTATGCTTGCTCATTGGAACTTGAAACACAACTGAAGACTTACACAAAAAATTAAACACCCTAGCTGATACAGACAGAACTCAAGCTACCTTAATCATTTAATGCCAATTCAGACAGACATTCTACTTTCAACACAATCAGGTTTAGAATTACTAGAACGGCACTAAATAATC
>JAHREE010000122.1:4748677-4762764 GCA_033628505.1 Tringa tobata
AGAGATAAAATTTGTATTTACTAGCTCATGTGTATATTCTGAATATTAAACAGTATTTATTATTTTGAGAAAGACAAAGGAGAAGGGGTTCAAACTGAAAATGAAGGAGCTATGTGATTTGTCTCTCTCCCCTGTCCTTGTCATTGTTACAAACAATAGCTTTATGGAAACATTAATATTACGAAGCATTGTTTTTCATTTTTATCAAAACGTTTCAGCTTCTGTTTTATTGTTAAGGTTTATGAATGAGAATTTTCAGAGTTTTTCAAATCTATTGATTATAAATCTGATGAGTTTGTTTTAGATAGCTACTGAAGATTTAAAGAGAAAGAAATCATGGCTGGCTGGTAAAACTGTATATTTTTTCCCTTTTTTCCAGGAAATCCAGAACGTGATAAGATTATCTGTACGTATTTTGATTTTACACTTCTACTTATATTCCTCAGTTACTTCAAATGTATGTACTCCCAATAAATCTTATATTTATGTGCTTATTTATAGATTACCCAGGATGGTACCCACCTTGGGAGTTCAGATTTGTGTGCAGTGAAATTTGTATCGCAGTTATAGCTTTGAGACAATTGCTGATGTTTCTTGCTTTTGTAGCTGTTTATTTTGTAAAGAAACACTTTACAAACATGCATATGTCTGCCTAACTGGATTTGAAATACATACTATCTTCTGAAGATACTTAGTAATGAATTAACAAAAAAGTAATACTGACATGACTTTAATGACAACTTTTTTTGACGATTTTGTCTGCTATTGCTTTATGCTCCTTAGAGACAGCTAACATGCCAAAACAAGTGAAATTATATGTGGGTAAAACCCATATTGGGAAAATACTAAGCTAAAAATATTACCTGCTAAGGTTTGGAGCCTTATTTCTTAAATACCAAATTTCTCAAAACACTGACATAACTCTGTTCCTGGAATTCAAGGAGAAAAGTATGTCTCAATTTAACAACTGTTACAATTCATACGAAACCAATATTTAAAATGAAAATTGCTTAATTTTGATGCTGAAAGGTAGCATATTAAGTACTCAATCCTGTTTTCTAGAGTGACAGAATGTTCTGAATAAAATATTTAAGGAGTATTTTATAGAAAGATGGTTCTTCAGTAGTCTGGACATTTGTGAAGTTAGTGCAACTTGTTATTTATAAGCCAATGCCTTTATTGTTCCCCATTCAAAATGTGAAGCTTTAGATTTATTATTAATTATTTTTTTCCTAAATCCCTGTAATTTTACTGAGTTTTATTCCTTGTTTTAACATGTACTGTTACTTAGACGTAGCATATTTGCTGTTTTGTAAGTTATAAAGGTTTAACAATAAATTTTCTTTATTTTATCTTGAAACTTGCTCAGGTCCATTTAATCAACACAGATTTTAGTCTTCTATATCAAAGACTTGAAGTCTTTGATTAATATTCTTTAATTTCAGTTTCTCCAAAAGACAGATTAAATTTATACAAGAATCTGAAGCTTTTTTAACCAATATAGCAAACTAGATTTTTTCCTGATTGTATATTAGTCTTTTCTAATGAATGCCAATATGACTCTGTGAAAGTTCATTATTATTAGGTAATGTTTTACCATTATTGTGAAACGATCAAATAACCCTACAAATTCTACTATTTTTTTAATGTTCAGAGCTCCAGTTGAGCTTAAAGGAAGTTTCTGTGAGTTCAGCTTTAGGAACTAATTTGTCTTACACTTTCATTATTGGTGTGCGACTGACAATTTAGGTCTAATACATTCCAATTTATTATCTAAATCTATACTGATAATTCCATTGATTATACAGAAAAATAACTTAAAAGTCTCAAGAAAATAAGGTAGACTTTTATTGAAGATTAATTTAAATTTAGGCATGTGCTAGCTAGTGCTTCTGTTTTCTAATCTAAAATTACTAAAATACAGAACAGAGTTTTCAATTACAAGTTTTATTATGTAAAACTTGGATTACATCCTCAAATCTAGAAGCCTAATAATGTATACCTAAAACCAGAAATAGGTGGCTTCTACATAGAAAATTGTGCAGTATGAAAGTTCCTGAGCGGCAGCCTTTCCTGTTGATTTACCTGGAAGTTGCTGATACCATCTCTGAAGATAAAGTCATTATGTAGATGCCGTATTAGAGTTGAAAAACTTACTGCAGAGCTGAATTTCAGATGTCTGCAAGGAAAATAAGTTTCCTTATTACCTGAAATGCAAAATTTGGTACTACAATAAAGCTCTTTCAGGTTTTAAAGTGTTAATATTGCATAGGTTTAGAGTGCTGGTTTTTTTAACAAATAAAACCCCCCGTTTACTTTTAGTTCTTAAAACATAAGTTTTCCTACTTGTACCTGTGACATAGCCCAGAAGAAATGCGTCTCTAACACAGTAATTTCCCTCCCTGGGAATAACTGTCCTGTCATTTAGTAACTCCATTTCTGTTAGGATGGTGACAATCTGAGTATGCCTTGGAGACAGGGCAAAGTTGGAAAAGAGCTCTGCAGTCTCCCAGAGCTTTAGAAAAACCTCAGTTCCTGCTGACCATATTTCTGTCGGTCTGATAGTTAGCCTTTCATTTGAGATACAGTTCTAGTGGTTTTCCTGAGGTAAGTGTGAAATTTGCAGCACTGAATGCTGTGCAGATAGTGATGCCATCAGATCCTGTTTCAGTAAATGAAGTAGTTTCTCCGTCCATGAAAATAGCTTTTCATTCTGCTTTTCTGAACTTGTGATATTTGGTTTCTGTCCTCAGTGCTGGTTGTTGTGGTCTTCACACAAAATACATATAATTTGCCCTGTTCCCCAATTCCGTATCTTTGTGAGGAAATCTATGAGCAGCTGAGAAGATAGTTTATTCCCAGATCTCCCTTTTAAAAACAGCATGGATGTGGACTGTCATGGTTTGCTCTATCTTCTCTCAGGAGATTCCCGAGTACTATTCTGTAATAATCCAATAGTGTCATAGTGGTTCTTGAACTTTCACAAATCGATACTGCTGCTGTGCACCAACCATTTCTAGTGTTATCATGGGAAAAGAGGCTTAGGATGGACAGCAGAAAGGCTGCCTTTGTTTTTCAACCGCCTTGAATTTAAAAAGAAAGAAACAAATGTGATACATGATAGTAATTTAAATTCAAGAAATGTAAACCATGGATGAAGGGCAAGGAAGATAACCAGAGATACTGACCAGCTAGGCATATACTTAGACGTAACAGGCTTCCTGTGTCTGTGCTGTTGAGATCATGCTAAATGCTTCGACCTGCACAATCTGCTGAAGCTTTGGCTACATCAAAGAGTCACAAAATGGTTGAGATTGGAAGAGACCTTTAGAGGTCATCTGCTCAAGTAGGGCCACTTAGACCTCGTTGCACAGTCCCTTGTCCTGGCACCTTCTGAATATCTCCAAGGATGAAGACTCTGCAACCTCCGTGGGCAACCTGTACCAGTGCTTGGTCACCCTTGCAGTAAAAAAAGTGTCTCCTGATGTTCAGAGGGAACCTCCCGTGTTCCTGTTTGTGCCCGTTGCCTCTTGTCACTGGGCACCACTGAAAGGAGCCTGACTCTTGTCTTCTGTACACCCGCCCTTCAGGTATTCATATGGTTCAAGAGACTGCTGTCTTCCAGAGCATTGTCACTGCCTGTCCATCTTCTCTTCACGATCTTTAGTGGAGCTATCACCAAAGGGAAGAGCCAGCCTTCAGTGGGTGCTTCACAGTTCCCTTACTCTTTGGTTGTCCTTCAGGGGCAAAGTAGATGTGACAAAGGGCCACCTTGACTGGCAGGAAGTGGGCATCACAAGAGATGGAACACCTACCAACCTCTGGTGCTTTGGTCCGTATGACATCCCGGTACTTTGTAGATGGAACACAGCAAACTCAGGCTACGGGGCGTAGTTGCAGTAAGCAGCACTGTACAAATTCCCCCAACCAAAACTACAGTCCAATGACATACTAATGGCCTTTCCTGTTAATTGTGAGGCTGTTTACAGCAATTTACAATTACACAATAATTGTAAGGTTTTTTTAGCTTTTAATAAATGCAAAATAGTTTTGTTGTAAAATAATTCTTGTGGAAATCCAGTACCACCATCCTCCTTTCATTAAACCTGTCCAGACAAATAGAATGTGACATTCAAATCCCAAAGCTTAATTTTCATCTGGTTTGCAAGATCCACTGATTAGTGCTGGCAAAGGTTTATAACTCTCTTTCTGTGAAAGCATCATTTATCGATGCTTGCGGGCAGGCTGGACTTGTGCTTTAATTGCAGATAGAGTCACTAGATGGAGCCAGCGTCATTTCTGCAGGAAAGCATCTTCATTTTATAACCTGCCCTATCCTGGATTTGTCAAAATTTCCTGCTTCATAAAGACCTTAGTTCAGTTTCCAAGCACAGGATTTCAACTGCATGCATATAGAACAGCAAGATCACCGCATTGCTAAATTAATGGTACAGTTTTAGCGTGATGATAATTTTTGTGCAGGTTGCATGTAGTTGTAATATAATCCTGGTTTTACATTGTCTAGTTTAAGGTCTCATAGATTGCACGGGCATTACTAGAAAAGAAAAAGAGAAAACATACTTATTTTCTAGTTTTAAGGTAATATTCAGCTGGAGAAAGAATAACTGGCAGTAAACCGAACGCAGTAGGCCCTGGTTTAGAAGAGGTGAGATGACTTCCGAAGGAACCAAACAGTGGACAGGCCTTCTGTGTTCAGTTTAGAAGCAGGCGAGGGGACCATTCACCATAGTGACCTAAACCATCACAATTTGACCTAAGGATCTCTCCGTTACCTGGTGCTCCACATACACACCATACTGTCAGTGGCACCTGGGTGCTACCCTGTGGGCTTCAGGAGTGCATGTGGTGGATTGGAGGGTCTTTGTAGCCCAGAAGCAAGGAACTGACAGGAGAGACCAACCTCTGTCCTCTGGTAGGTCAGAAGGTAATGGCACCCACACAAAGAAACCTGCCTCCCAGGATCCCCTTCACCATACCAGCCTGCCTAGCAGTCACCATTGCCTGTAAGAGGTCATCCTCTTGTGCATTTTAAAATGTCCCATCACAGCTGAAGGCCTTGTCACCTTTGCCAGTGCTCCTGCGCAGTTTCTAGGATAGAGCATGACAGCAGAAGAGGACAGAACCTACATCTGCTAGACAAGGGACCCTGTCACATAGTGGCACACCAGGAGGCAGAGTCAGCAGGTGGATCTAGTAAATGTAGGTAAGGTCATGACCATTGTGTGCATGTTCTAGAGGCAGATGGAGCCGCAGCCAACCACTGATGGAGGAACAGGTGAGGCAATGACAGCTAAAAGGCAATGGTGGCCTGCAAGTGTGGCTATTGCCTTGGTCTGGGGTTGTGTCAGGATGCTTCACCACCTACTTCCCGTTACTTGCCAGGGGAGGTGAGAGTGTGAGATGATTGGTAGTGCCTCTTGCATCTTTTCATCAAGGACATGACAGGACCAAAAGCATCTTGCACCCAGCTTGCTGTGCCCACGAAGAGAATGCGGCCGGTCTCCTACCACTGATCAATTCGGTTTGGTCATTTTTAAACAGAAATAATTTTATTAGTTAAAAAATTGGTGATTTTACTGGGGGAGTTTCAAAGCACAGGAAACCATTAAAAAAAAAAAAAAAAGAGGAAAAGGGGAAGAAAAGATAATACTTGTTGAGTTCTCTCTCTGACCAGGTCTTTTGTGCCTCTCAGGCCCCCTTCTTCTTTCTTTCTTTCTTTCTTTCTTTCCCAAAAGATCCCAAACACCAGAAGGTCCCTGGCACTTTTTTGCCTCCTACAGACCTTCATGAAATTGGTCAAGATACCGTGGCAGGGCTAAGAGGAGGGTATGGGGAGTTGGAAATGCAGAGACATCTGTACACAGATAAGTATTTAATTGTGTTTCCATTGATGGTGTATCTAGGTGTAGCTGTGATGGTGCTGGAGGGCTACAGCTCCTTCAGCCTGTCTGCACGGGGTGTGCGGCTTGTTACCAGGCTCTCTGAAGCAAACCATGGGTATTATTTAAGAGGGAAAAGCCATCACGCAGACGGAGAAGGCGACACCAGAATGATATTTTCCACAGGTGTCTGGCAGGATAAGTCCTGACCTGCAAAACTGAGCAGGGAATCGGACCCATGAAGGTTGTTTCCAGTCTACAAGATATTTTCTTTGTAATCCTACCTTAATCTGAGTTACAACACCTTGGCTTTTAAAACATGTGGTTGTTCTTACGCTCTTGGGTGTTTATACAAGTTAGTTTAGGTTTGAAAAAAATCCAAGCAGCTTGTAGAGCATTTGGTGAGACAATACAAATCCCAACACAGCCCATCTCACCTCCCCAAGAAGTGATCAGGCTTGGAATGTGACACCAGGAGCGCTAATCCTATCGCTGCCCTCTTTCCAAGAGCACAGGAAGTTCCTCCCATGATTTCAGGCTATCGGGTAATGGCAAATGACTAAGGAAGAAGAGAATCAACACATACTCAAGCTTGGGATTTCCAAATTGGACTTTAGTTGTACACCAAACAAGGTCAGAAGGTCTGTTGTGCAGCAAGTTGCTGTTCAGGAATGTTTTTTTTTGCTCTTGAGGTCAAATTTCAATATATACAGTTTCCCTAATTCTGTTAATTCCTAGAGAAATTCTGAAATATAAGCAAGGTACTGCAAAATAATTGTGGTATGACTAAGCTATACTGTAGGAAGATGAGCTGAACAGCAGATTTGTATTTATGTCAAAGCTACGTTTTATATGGCTGATGCAGGTTTTGGGAAAGCTGTTCTGCAGCGTCTCTGCAGATAAGACCTACAGTCATAGAATGGTTTGGCAGTCAACCAGCGTGGAGCACACTCAAGGAAAAGGCAGAGGTGTACCTGGAGTGTTGCTCCTTGCCTGCAAGCATGGCAGATGCCTCTCTCACAGTTTACCCTTTGATGGCCAGCTGTGATGTCAGATACAGCCGCACCTTATGGAGCAATTTCACTTCCTGTTACTTTGACACTTTCAAGTCCTTCCACGCCCAGAGAACAACCTCTGAAGAACTGCTTGTCAGTACTATCTCCACCTAACAGACTTTTCTAGTAAAAACTTAAATATACTGAAAGCATTGAAGAATTATGAAAATCGCATTTTTCTTTGCTGCATTGTTCTTTCTGGATCTCCTTGCTTGCTGTCACAGTTATCCACAACATCCCTTGCCTGACATAGAAGATGCAAAGTTCATTGAAGACTGTGTGAGAGCTCACAACAAGTTTCGATCCAAAGTGAATCCACCAGCCAGCAATATGTTCCGCATGGTAAGGAGATGTTTGTGATCTGTTTGAAAAGTAATACAGATTTTGCTGCTGAGTTAGCCCATCTTACTCTTCATTTTCTTTGTGATTTTCTTTTCTGTTCTGTCAATGATTTTTGTACTGTATATGTTAGTTCTTCATATGAAATAGAAAATGTATTAATTTTCACAGTATTGTTCAGTTTTAATAATTTGAAGGGAATTCCTTGTTTAGGGTTGGATTGCAACTCTAAACTTCAGCCAGAACAAAGGGCTGTACTGCAAAACATAGTGTTCAGTTCTCAGCATTTCATTTACCTATTTCTGAGAAAGATAGTAATCTGTTTTATGTTAGTCTGGTTTCATACGGGGAAGCTGTTTGGTATTAAAAAGCTCCTGAATAGGCAATGTGCTCAATAGGATTTGTTGAAAATCCATCATCTCCCCTTGTTTCTTACAGTCTGTTGAAGAAAGGGGTATCTGCCAGGATATCCATTTAGATACCTGATCTTCATTTGCTGCAGCAGGGAGTAAGGATACTAATATCAGGGGTGGAAAGCAGAGCTTCCTATTAATACAGTGGTTATCAGAACGGGCCATGGATAGGTCTCAGCTTGCTCGGTGGAATACGTGAGGAAAAAGGTAGAGAGATAGCTGAGGGAGGTAACCCCTCTCAGTGGGTGTCATTACTTTTACATTACATTGATGTCAGGAGCCCTCCTGCAGTGCAGCATGGCTGGGAAGGAAGTTAAATGCATAACCACATGCACAGTATGAATCATTTCTATGAAAGGAAGTTCACAGTAAAGGGATAAAGTTCAAACTACTCACAATTTTAATTTCTTGCCATTTTAAAACAACATTGTTTAATTGAACATGCTAGCGCACAAGAGCAAACTCAGCTGCTCAGACCAAAGTTCCAGTAAGATTGGAATGAGAGCAGGACAAATACACAGAAACCTCTTGAATCAAAGGTGTTGCATTTTATTTAAAAGCTCTTGATGGATATTTCTCTTGTATGATTTTTTTCAGCCTTGAGCACAGTGCAAGTTTTTATCATCCCTAGCAGCATGTAGCAAAGCGCTGCACAGCCTAACAGCAAGTTCTGTGAAGAAAGCTCCTTGCGTTTGATTTGGACATGTTAATTCCTAGCTTAATTTCCTAGTCTCCGGTCTTTGTATTGGAAGGAGCAAGTAATCATTGCTTGTTTACCTACTTCACACAACATATCCAGCTGTCTCTGATCAAAGCTGCAGATTGCGATATTAATTGCAAATCTGCAATGGCAGATTGCTCTGTTGCTTTATGAAATCCCTCTGTACTTGAGGATAATCATCCTCCTCCATGTTCTTTTTGTCCTTTCCAGGTCTAGTGTCCCCTTCTTAAGGTGAAGTCCTGCGCACAGCATTTAACAGGACTTCTACAGTGGTGTAATTATATACCTGGGTTTACTCTCCATTCCTTCTCAAGGAATTTCTAACACATTATTTGCTGTTAGACTACTTCAAAACATTGATTTGCAAGTGGTAATAGCTGGCTCCAAACCTGTCATTATAAACACAATGTCAAAATTGTTTGCGTTTTTTTTTTTTAAACACATCCATTATATTTCTCTGTACATAATTTTACCTGCCATTTTATTGCCCAGTCATTCAGTGGCATAAGATCTTTCTGCAAGTCTCGCAGACTGGTTTCTCAAGTTGTCATTTGGGCCGCTCAGGATGGGAATGGTTCCTCCTCAGCCCAGCAGAGATGAGTGAGGCTTTTAACTGCTCGGGCCACAGGCTGAGGAGGGAGAAGAGCAAGGGGGCAGAAGGGGAAGGGAGCAGCTGTTACTCTTCTCTCCCTCCTGGCCAGCAGAACAAAATTCCTATCTGATCTAGTGGTAATTGCAAAGTGCAAATCCCTGGACAGCCAACAGCTTCCAGGCATAAAGTCCCTCAAGCCATTCCAAGGCTGGGGGTTTCACCCAGTTGCCTCCCCTCAGGCCAGGCAGCTCGAAAATTGCAATCCAGCTCTAAATGTTTTAAGAAGTCAGATACCACGGGACAGTGGATAGATACGACATGTCCTGCAATATTTGAGGGAGAAAGAAGAAATAAAATTGCTGTGGGAATAGAAATGTCAAGTCAGAGAAAGAAACTGCAGGGGTGGGAAGCAGGAAAGGGGAAAATAATCCTCACAAGTTTCTGCTTTAAAAGGTTTGAATTCAGCCAAGTCACTGCAGTGCGGGTCATAGTATGTTTTCTTTCTTTTCTACAGTCCTGGGACGCTGCTTTAGCTAAGACTGCCAAAGCGTGGGCAAAGAAGTGCAAGTTTAAGCACAATATCTACCTTAAAATGCAGGGCAAGGTGCACCCCACCTTTACTCCTGTTGGAGAAAACATCTGGACCGGCACAGCCACCATCTTCTCTGTGGATGCAGCTCTCAACGACTGGTTTAATGAAGTCGGGAGCTACAATTTCAACACCAATCAGTGTGCTGGCATGTGTGGTCACTACACCCAGGTGAGTCTAACATGCCCAGTGGTTTCACGGAAAATCCCAAGTACAGGCTTGAAACAGGCTGCTTTGTAACAGGAATTACAGCAGGGGTTTTCACCCCCCTGGTTTATTGCTGCATGAGAGTGGAAGTAACTATTCCGAGCCCCAGGGATGTCCGAGGCCTGTTTTCAGTAATGTTGGAAAGGGATTATCCCCTGACAATTTCATGTTTCCAGGGGAGCCAGATAATAAATGCAAAAACATTATCAAGCAGTCGCTTGTCTAAGCTGCCCTATGGGTTGTCGATGTTGCTCCTGTGTTGGCTGTTTTAAACTTCCACAAGAGCTTTCCCTTCTCCTTCCTCCCTAAATGCCGTTGCTTTTTCAGTCTTGGAGCAGGTGCATTACATCTTTCCCTTTGCCCCTCAGGTCGTTTGGGCAGAGAGTTACAAAGTCGGCTGCGCGGTTCACTTCTGCAATACAGTTGAATATTTTCCAGGGATCTTCCGAGCAGCACATTTTGTTTGCGACTATGGGCCAGCGTAAGTTAATTGTGGCATTGGGGGCTTTGGGGTTTTATTTTTGAAATAGCCCATAACTGACCTGGTATCGGATGCTAGCAACGATGGGAGCAGTTGTAACAAATGTCAACAGCAGCTCTGCCCACGTGTCACTGGTCTGAGGGAAACTTCCCCCGGCCATTGAGAGCAAAAGCTGCTGGACACAGTCAGAGCTGCAGAAAATCCCTTTATTAAAAAGCAGGAGAGCAGATCACAGCTGAGAGCAATCACCTCAACCAAGGTGGTGGAATAAAATCTGTTTTGACTTCAGTCTCTGCAGGAAAAGTAGGAAAGGTGCAAGCTTTCTGTTTGAGAAAGATTACATCTATCTATGGCCCCACCCAATATTCAAACAAGACATTTTAATTGAAGAAATAAAAGGAAGACAGTCCTCTAGTTTATCTCATACCTTGTAATTTCTGGATTTGCCTTTTACAGATTTTTTTTTTTTTTTTTTACATATAGGTGGGTAATGAGAGATTAGAGGCAGATTCTTGTATGCTTACACTGAATAATACAGTATTGCCTGAGAAATCTCATTAATTTCAAATGGAGTCACCAGGTGGCTGCTCCTCATGCCAGTGAGAGCTTTAATCTGATCTAAAAAGAATTTCAAACAATTGCAATGATCAGGTTTCGGATAAAGGGATTTCCCCCCCTCCCCAATAGCTTTGCATGATAAATTATTCTAACAATGTGATGAAAACATGTATTCAAATTGCTTTTCAAACAACCAAGCTAACAAAATATTGTTGTTTTGCTTTGCAGGGGGAATTACCCAAGAAAACCATATAAAGCAGGACGACCGTGCAGTGGATGCAGTAATGAGAAGTGCGTAGACAGGCTCTGTGGTAAGACCAAAGTGATTAACTAAGAAAATTGCACAGAAATTAAAGTGGCATAATTATCAGTAGAAATATATCAGTGAGTTATATTTGCACTAAGTGTATAGAGGGTCTGTAGCCCACCGCACAGCAACAGTACCAAACCCTGGTAAGAATAGCATAAGAAGAAATTAATTGAAATATTTTGCTGTTGAAGGCTCTCAGAGGTAGAAGCCAGAGTTTCTGATGAAGAGAAGTATCAGTTAGACTACTTCCTACCTTTTATCTGATCAGGAAGTCAAATCTAAAACTTCAGCCCCAACAATATTGTCTGTCTAGTTCTTTTTTCCCCTAGCAGAAATAGTACATTCAACTTCTGCTTTCTTGCTTGTTTTGTATGTCCTATCGCATTTTCTGGCAAACTATAGTTGTGAACCAGTAGTAAGACTATACTGAAAAGCACACTTATTTCTAACTGCTGCAATTTGTTGAAATACAGCAGTGAGAGCTTATTTTTCCACAGCAGTTTGCAGCTGTGTACCTTTGTCATTACACCTAGTCCCAGATTAGTCACAAATAGTGTTTTAAATAAACAACGTCTTAAATCAAAGATTAATTTTATAGAGAGGTTTAACAGGGGTGGTCTCTACTAGCCAGGCTTCAGAAAGCTTCAGCTGTAGAAATAATTGAGCGTTTGGTATCCTTATTTCCTTCCATAATATCCTGGCTGACTCATCTTGAAGTCTCAGACTGATGCATCACAGGAAAACACAGGAACATCTCAAAGACTAGGGGGAGGGAAAGAGGGAGAGGAGGAAAAGAGCTTTTAAAAATTTAGTGCTACATCCTACAACTCATTTTACTATATTCTCCTATAGGGCAAATCAGCAATTCTGATAGGATGCACGTAGGCAATCCTGCAGATGCATCAAAGCTCTTAGGAAAGGTGTATTTCTGTGATAAATTTAGTAGTTAGGTTTGTCTGTCTGTAACTACTTAAATTTGCTTTGTGTATCAATTTAAAATAAATGCCAAGTTTTCTTATTTGCTAGTCTCTCCTCCCCATGAAAGAAATTCTTCCTAATGCATGTACTTCTTTTGTGCTTCTCTTTCAACTCAGTAAAAATTATGAGCCCCATGTCAGCCAGGAACCCACTCTTTTTGGCCTAATTCCCCCTTGCAGGATGTTTTAAGCACTGACTGGCATTGTCAGGGCAATCAGCCAGGCAGCAGCAACGGGTTTCCTTTTTACGTTAAAAGCCATCACTCACATTTTTTCCTTTTCTGATCTCTTTACAGAAAATACAGAACGTGAGAAGTTAATAAGTACGTATCAAATTGTTCTTAATTACTTTTCTATAAGTATGGATGTTTGATGGGTCTAAACACTTGTTTCTTCACTGTTTTTTAGATTATGCCTACTGGTATCCAGACTGGGACACACGGCCTCAGCCACCACAGCCCCGTCCCCCCAGGCCTCCCGCGCCGCCGTACATCCCACCTGCTGGGCAGCCACGTCCCTCTTGCGACCAGTACTGCATTAGTGTTTTAATTTTAAGGCCGCTCTTTTTGGTACTGAGTGCTGGTGCTGTTCTTTTAGTACAACAGCGGTTTCCACACAGGTTTTTTTATGAGTAATGACCAATTAAGATACTGATAGTGATCTTACTGCTGTATTACTCTCAGAGAATTGCACACATCTGCAAAAACACTCAGTCATCTCTCCATTATCCTTGGGATGTTTATCCAGCATAGAAAAGGCTGCTTCTTCACTCAAGGCAAGATAAAAGAGGTTGTGCATGGAGTTAGTGTAATTTATTGGCAGTAGCTGCAACACACTTCTATGTCAGCACAAGCCTCTTAGCTCTGGCTCAGCAATAGCTTTCTAGAGGGACCACATAGACTATATATTACTATACATGCTAACAAGCCTCCTGGAAACCTGGAGCATCACAAAGACATGTCTGAAGTGGCATAGCAGATCCAACAGAAGCAATAACTCATCTCCTTCAATTATCCAAGACATCGCTTTCCCCAGGTAATGGATATTTAACGGTATGTGTTTTTAAACACAGAAAGAGTAAAGCCTGTCCTTTACTCTATTTAGCCTATGTGTATCAGTATCCATTAAAGTTACTCTATTGTCAGTTGTACTATTCTGTTCTTCACTCAGAATTAAGCTTTGTCCTCCATAGCTGGAAGAATGCCAGGGAATGTTGATAGAGCAAGAATTAAGATGGAGTGTCAATGGGGAGAGCTTAATTTTAGGATGTGAGATGGTGACAAAATCTGAAATGCAGAGTAGATGACAGCCATCCTAAGCCTGCAGGCAGGGAAAGGGCAGGGGGAGCAGGGAGGAAAAACAGGAGAGGGAAGATGAAATGGGCCCAGGACAGATTCTGGTTTGGAAATAGAAGATCTCAGCCTCATTAAAAAAGCTCAAACTGTTGATGGATTTAGTTTGTTTTTAGACACATTTAGCCCTCAACCCTTATTGTTCCCATATACATCTGTTAGTAAGGGAAACAAACACATCTTTCAAGCTAAGAGATACTGGCTGATATTAGCAATGCATAACTTTGCAATCAATATTTAAAGCTCTTTCTTTTCCTTTATCTTAATCCTAATGTTTTGAGAACACAGTGACTCAAATTCTGAGCCACAGTGCAGCTCTGAAAGAGCATGGCATCCCACAGAATACAAATGAGCCCCAAATGTTTGGGCTCTTGTCACATGCTGCAAAACATCACCATGTAAGAAGATATATATTTAATTTCACAACTGTCAGTGATTGTCTGCTGCCATCTTTTATATCTAGCAACAGCAAGGAGGCTGGGGCAAGTGCTTGGGAATGGGTCAAACTGGCCAAAGGAATATTCTCTATAAAGTTGTGTTCAGGAAAAAAAAAAAAAAAGAAAAAAAAAAAAGGGGAGGGGGGTAGAAGAAGA
>JAHREE010000122.1:4762811-4829803 GCA_033628505.1 Tringa tobata
TTCTCTGTCCCCCTTCCCTCTTTCCACATATATTAAGGTGTCTTGATCCTGAACCATGGGTTTTCTCACTTCTTCCTGTTTTCTCTCTTCATCCTGCTGGGCAAAGGGCAGTGAGCGAGCGGCTGTGTGGGTGCTGGCAAGGGTCACCCCGTCACATTAATCTGATCTAAGAAGGGGTCCATAAGGGAGTTGTAAGCACAGTGTTTCTCATCCATGATTCCCTCAGAGGGCCTTTTCACCTGTAAGCAGTCTTCCCATGAATAGCTGGAGATGAGTGACCCATGGGACCTAGTGTGTGCTGGTGGGGCTGCTGTTGCAGGCTCACAGTGTGACCCCGGACCACCAACCTGAATGTGGCCTTGCCAGCAGCTCCAACACCTACAGGACTGCATGTGCAGAAGTGATAACTGGGATCTACACTCAGATGTTCACAGGATGCAGATTCCTAAAATGAACCCTGGAGTGCAAAGAAACCCAACCTCATTTCCACAGAGATGTCCAGGCAGGGACTGTGGGAAAGGGCCTGAGCTTGATGGACAAGTGATAGTTAAGGGCAGTGTAAGGAAGAAGGCGGTGTGAAGGTGGTGGGCCTGAGCAGGGAGTGTTGGGCACCCAAGGCAACGTGCACGGGACGTGGGCTCCCAACTCCTAGCTGTGAAACCCAGTGAGGGTGCTGGGCGCTTGGCATGAGAGCGCCAGCCTTCACGGCACCCAACTCTGCTGGAGGCTTGGGTTGCAGGGAGTGAACTACAGGTTGCTAAAGCTTGGGAGGAGAAATTGATAGCAGCATATAGCACAAGTATGTGATCACAGGAGAAACCCCTCAATAACTGCAGCGTATTTGAATTGCAGTTCTCAGCCAAACTTACCCCTCCAGTAACTCGATGTACAACCGAAGTGACTACTCGTACTGCAGTAAAAGTCATCGTTCAAATCAATTATTTTTCACAGCATTTTGGCTCAGAGTAACAGCCTTAACAACAATGCTATTTTCATGAAAAACAGATTTATCCAAAGCTTTACTGCAACCTGTAGTGATTGTTATGGATGGGATGCTGGTGGCCAAAGAAACAAAAAGAAAGAAGCCCAAAGGGCAGGAGGGAAGAAGCTCGCGCACCACAATTAAAGAAAGAAGAAAACAGAGAGAGACAAAGCTGCCACAGCTCTGATGTGAACTTGTAGCTTCATTTCCTTATTTTTGTAGCTACACTCCTGAAATATGACACGTTTCCTGTGACCAATGCCATGTTCAATTACCATGGCTAAGATAAGTCCAGCCCACAAGCCTTCCAAGAAGAACTCAGCTGGTGCAGCTAAAACCACGTCTTGCAGCTGAAGCACTCTGCTCTTGAAGCTGGAAGACCAGAGCTTGAGAATCATGACAAGCAGATTTTCTGTTTGTGTGCTGGCTTTTCTGCACTTTTGTCATTCCTCCGACTCCTACGAACAACTGACATTGCCAGATGTTGGAGATCCAGGGTTTATTGAGGAATGTGTGCAAACCCACAACAGNGTGAACTACAGGTTGCTAAAGCTTGGGAGGAGAAATTGATAGCAGCATATAGCACAAGTATGTGATCACAGGAGAAACCCCTCAATAACTGCAGCGTATTTGAATTGCAGTTCTCAGCCAAACTTACCCCTCCAGTAACTCGATGTACAACCGAAGTGACTACTCGTACTGCAGTAAAAGTCATCGTTCAAATCAATTATTTTTCACAGCATTTTGGCTCAGAGTAACAGCCTTAACAACAATGCTATTTTCATGAAAAACAGATTTATCCAAAGCTTTACTGCAACCTGTAGTGATTGTTATGGATGGGATGCTGGTGGCCAAAGAAACAAAAAGAAAGAAGCCCAAAGGGCAGGAGGGAAGAAGCTCGCGCACCACAATTAAAGAAAGAAGAAAACAGAGAGAGACAAAGCTGCCACAGCTCTGATGTGAACTTGTAGCTTCATTTCCTTATTTTTGTAGCTACACTCCTGAAATATGACACGTTTCCTGTGACCAATGCCATGTTCAATTACCATGGCTAAGATAAGTCCAGCCCACAAGCCTTCCAAGAAGAACTCAGCTGGTGCAGCTAAAACCACGTCTTGCAGCTGAAGCACTCTGCTCTTGAAGCTGGAAGACCAGAGCTTGAGAATCATGACAAGCAGATTTTCTGTTTGTGTGCTGGCTTTTCTGCACTTTTGTCATTCCTCCGACTCCTACGAACAACTGACATTGCCAGATGTTGGAGATCCAGGGTTTATTGAGGAATGTGTGCAAACCCACAACAGATTCCGGTCTGGAGTGAAACCACCAGCCAGCAACATGCTCTACATGGTAAGGGGATCTTCATGACTGTTGTGCAAGTGTGTAGCATTGTGATGGTGTTTATGATTCTCAAAGACTGGTTTTGTGATCAAATGCAAAAAGAAAAGAAAAAAAAAGAGAGACTCCTGGGGTCATAAGAGCTACTTCTTTTTAAAGCAGAGAAAAAGGCTGTGATTATCAGATGGCTTTATAGAATCGGGTACATGTATAGTTTTGCCTGGCTTAATTTCCTCATTCTAAACCCAAGATTTCAACCCTCCGTGCTGTCGTTTTGTGCCGTGAAAAGCCTCCTCGCTCCAAGGCACCGCAGCTCAACAGCCTGGGGTGTAATTTATGTGCAGACCTAAGCACAATGTTTCATACTTGAGTCATCAAGGGCAGAGACCGTTGCCAAACGACGCTGGGGAGCTTTCTCTAAGCTTTCTTTGCAAGGCTCTCATGGACTGAGCCAGCAGAGCAGCTGTTCCGAGGTGCTGGGGCTGCAGGGGAAGCCAAAAAGCAACGAGTGCTGCAGGGACGAGCGCTGGAGGCACCAAGTCATAAGACAGCTCGTCATGATCCAAAATATACCCAAAAAGCAGCCACCTCTCGTTTCAGATGGCTTGTGACACTTGTCTCCCTGCTGGGTGGCACATGGAAAACCCAGCAAGGAGGAAGCTGTTAATGGGTGCACAAAGCTGGGTTTGTGGCTGAGAAGCCCATCTCTAATTTGTGAGATGCTCAATTCCAGTAGCTTGGCAGCTGTCTCCTGCAACATCCATCACCTTTTGTGCTTTGAGTGTGCTTTTTACTGTGACTTGACTGGGTAATGCTGTGTTTCTTCTTGGGATAATCTCCACAGGTCCCTCAGATGGACTGTAGTGATTGTCCCAATTCTGATCTCTTTCATTTTGTTCCTCTTTCTTACTATCTTGCATGATCACCCCCAGAAGAGGAAATAGCCACATCTGTAATTAGCAACACCCCAACTGAAGTTCCAAAAAACAGAAGTTCAGTTTTGGAACTGAAGTTCCAAAAAACAAAAAAAAAAGTTCATTTTCCATTTTTGGTTGTCAAACACTAAATATGAGTGCCTATTAGAGAGGGGTAAGTGAGTAGCGAGAAAGCTCAAGTTGCAAGCCTGACAGGAAACAATTTAGTTTCTCTTCTAGATGTGTCTTTTACTTCAGCTTTCTTAGCGGAGCATCCTGAACTTCCAGTACGTATTGCTCCAGACTCTTTACTGGCCCTACACTAACAAAATCTTACTGTGACATATTAAAAGACTAGTATTAATCTTTTTTTAATTGTGCCTAAATTTTCCTTTTGGAAAATTAAAGAACTGAAATCTGAAAAAACTCCTTTAACTGCAAGTAACAAAGCCCAACCATCTATATTTGTAATACATTTATAAAATGAGAATGCTAATCTAACATTTTTTATCTGGCAAATGTGACCGCCTTCCCATTCACCCAAAGCATTGCTTAGATTTGTTCCAAGGCTCTTCAAAATGAGCAGAAAAAGCCTCTGGTATGATCTTGGAATTTTTAATTACTTATTGGTAGCATAAATAATACACAAATTGTTTCAGACTTATCCACAGTGAAAAAAAAATTATATAGTCTAAAACATAGCTATAAAATTTAACGGCCATCTTTTCCTTAGTAGCTGTTACTGATCTGTTCAAAACAATTTCTCTAGCAATTGAATTATTTGCAGAAGCAACTGAGGTATTTTAATGCATGTAGGAAAGAACAAATAAAAATAGTTTGTTTTTTTTTTTAAAAAAAAAGACCAATCCAAAATAGTTCATCAGTGCTAAGTTCATCAGTGCACAAGTTCATTTACATGACACAAAGCGTAACTAAGAACACAGGCATATACTCATGGTACTGCATTTTCCAGGAGGTACAATACTGTATTTGCTCAATCAAGTTGTGTGCACAAGAAAACCCAGCCAAACCAGACACCGCCTCCAGTGCAAACAAAAGACATTACTATAACTCCATTGCTTAAATAACTGCTTTCTGTGGGATAGAATAGCAAGTGAATGAGTGATTCCACAAATATGAATTCAGCGCTAATATTTGAAGCCACCAAAGACAAAGATGCAAACCAAGGTTTGAGTTTAAACTATCCCCAAAATTCTGAACTGACCTGCAAGGTGGCTTTAATGCACGAGGAGACACGAGACTCCAGTCTGATTGGTACGGTAAGCATACCCCCTAATCCCCAGATTTACTATAAATTCACCACGTAAGTTAAATTGATGTTCTCTCATGGCCAGCACAGCCTGGAAATGCACAGTGTGCCCCAAGCACTGTATTTGACTGACGTACAGCTTTTGGTGTCCAACAAAACAGTCTAGCAAAGATCACCTGCCACCCCAAAAGCTTCCTCAAGTTTAATGAGTGCCTAAGTTTACGTCAGAAATGAACCTACAAGCCAATTTACCATGTAGCTCTGTAAGTCTCAGCAGAAACAAAAATCAAATGAATCTGAAGCCCATATGCTACTGAGACCCAGCTTCTCCTAAAAGTTGCTCTGAATTACTGCATTGCTAAGATATGAAAGTGACTTTTAGATTTCTGTATTTTGCAGAGTTGGGATCCAGATTTAGCAAAGACTGCGAAAGCTTGGGCAAAGAAATGCCTTTTTAAACATAATACATACCTCAAAGTTCCAGGGCAGGCTCACCCAAAATTTAACTCTGTTGGAGAAAACCTCTGGACTGGCTCACTTTCTGCTTTTACTGTGGAAGAAGCCATCACCAGTTGGTACAATGAAGTCAGCGACTACAACTATGCCACTCATAAGTGCGGAGGAGTATGTGGCCACTATACACAGGTAGGCATTGCATTTCTCCATCTAAACCATGAACTCGCCTTGTTATTTTGACACAGAAACTCGAGATTTCTGTTGAAGATTCAGTGAGCTGTTTTCCAAGTGCTGTAGTCTTATTTTATGTCTGTGCACACAAGATGTTCTCCTGTCCCCATTTTAGGGAGGAAAAGAATTGTTGCATTATTATTTTAAGTACGCCAGTTGCATTTTGTTTGCAGGAAGAAAACAGGGCAGCCATCAAGCAGTCAAGTTAAGCCAAGCAGTGGCCAAAAACTAGGCAATGGCAATGGGCTGCAGTGCATGGTGGGATGAGGTCCCAGCTCTGGCAGGTGTCCTCCACATATACAGGCATATAAAGACGTGTCTGTAGCTCTGCAAGCATCATGTGTGCATTTCTCCCAACCACAATTCCCAAAGCAAGGGGGTAAAGTGAAGGAAAGGAGTGCCACTGCCATGCAACCCCCCAGTCGCTAACCACGGCTATGGGAGAGCTGGATGGCTTCCAGCAGTGGTTCTAGGGATTAGATTATGACCTGAGGCTACTTAATAGAATCATAGAATCGTCTAGGTTGGAAGGAACGTTTAAGATCATCAAGTCCAATCTTCAACCTAACACTGCCAAAACCCACCACCAAACCATGTCCCTCTTTGGGTGCAGGACTCAGCATTGATAGCGACTGTAGGTAGAAGCTGTGTGCCTGACAGTTCTGGGAGGCATCCTCGGGTCTGCACCTTTGGCTAACCCGTTGTTCCTCCCACTGTGGAGAAGAGGTTTCCCCCAGGTACAGGTATTGCAGTTACCACATCTCCATCCCCAGCATGTGCCTCAGTCGGTGGCTGCCTGGGATGGGGAGGGTCCTGTGATGCCCTCAGGTACCGCTGGGCCCTCGTCTCCCCTCTCCTTCTGTCACGGGGTTTATTTTTCTGGGACTGAAGCATTTGGCTGCACTGTAGTCTTTGAGCTGGGTATAGGATGCTGGATCGAACTGTATAGCTTCTGGTAGACAGAGGATGTCTTACCTCTAGATTATCTTAGTCATGGCCATGATGCTAAAAGGCAGGACTTCAGCCCAGACATGCTCCTTCTCCCTGCTCCTGCCGTAACACCAGTACCTTCCAGCAATTTGCCTATACATCCCCACTGGATTTAGTACAGGGGCAGTCAGTCCTGTAGGAGCTGTTGCAGATCACAAGCCTTTTCTGCACAGGTTGGATCTTCTCTCCCCCAGGTAATCCCCAAGGTAATGGATTACCTTGAAGCAAAGGAGATGAACTTCACCTTCTCCTTTGCAAGAAAGGATAACTCCTTGTTACAGCCAGTTACTCTTCCTTTGAGAGTCGTTTTAACAAATATCTGGTAAATTGGGCAAAACAATCAGGCGTTTTTTCCAGAACAAAAGATGATTTCGAGATCCATCACTGCTGCTTGCCCCCAGAAAGCCTGGCCAAGGAGTGCTCTTCAGCCAATGTGTTGTCATGAAACAGAGGAAGGCACGTCTTCTCTGCAACCCTTCAGATGCTGAAGGAAAGCGTTTGTCACTGGTGTACCTGTCTGTCTTTTTGCAGATCGTTTGGGCTACAAGCTACAAGGTTGGCTGTGCCGTCCACTACTGTCCCAGTGTGACTTACTCTCATATAACCAATGCAGCACACTTCATCTGCAACTACGGGCCAGCGTAAGATTTTTCATTACAAATATTTCACGGGGTTTGACTCCTGCCCCTTCCCTCCCACAACATGCAACTTTATTAGGTCAGTCCATCTACTAATGGATTTTGTGGGAGGGAATGGCCCCCAAAATAAAGAAAGAGGTACACATCTGTCCAAACAGCTTTTTTTTTTTTTGCTAGATGAGGGCTATGTATTGTAGCCAAAAAGCAGTGGCAGTGGTAGAAAGGGTAAAATATAAGATGCTGACATGAAAATACTAAAGTGATATTTGAAAATTGATCCCTTGTTTCTGAGTGCCAGGATGGCCACAGACCATTGCCAAGGTACAAGCCCAAAGTCTGAAACTATTTCCACGTGTGCCTGTAGAATTAAGCCTCTAGGTCAATGGTTTGGATAAATATTGAAGTGTGCAATGCTTGCAGCTACAATGCTAGCAGCTGAGGGCTGCTCATGAGGCTGGGGCTGCTTAAGGCAAGATTTTATCCAGACGTCCTTCATATGCATAGTCCATAGGATATCCAGCTAGGATGGATGTTTTTTTCTCTTCTCCAGCTAATTAATGCCACTACAGCCTAAAAACAGCTTTAAAAGCTTTATATGCATACCGTGTTGGGCCAAGATCAGGCGAGCCCATGAACTTGAGCAAGTTTGGCATTCCTGTTGCCCATGTTTCATCCTTGGAAGAACATGTACCCCTGACCAGATACCTTGAAACGACACAGATGCTGCTGTGCCAAAGCAACAAACCCCCTCTCCCCAGAAGCCCCACATCCAAAGGGGCTGGGCAACCACTGCCTCTGCCAGTTCTTGAGCCAAAAGCCACTGACCACCCAGGGCAGCCTCTCCTTTCTCTTCTCAGCACCTGCTAGATGGTGCAGAAGCCCTGTCCACAGGCAAGCAGGCCCCCAGCGCTGCTAGAAAGTGTTCTCTGTCCCTTGAGCCTCAGCCCTGGATCTCCCAAAGACAAGAGCCAAGCCTTGCTCCTTCTGCCCCGTAGCCAATATCTGTATCGTGCAGAGGATCGAAATCATGCTGGACTGCTTGCCCTGTGTCAGCAGGGATCCCATGGGTAAGGAGAGGGCTGCCCTCACCCTCAACAGCACCCAGCAAAGCAGCTCACTGCCAAGGGTCAAAGCAAGATGCATGCACAATTTCAATTCCTAAAATTGCTGAAAGTAATGAGGTCGCGTGCATATAAAATCTGTCTCAGTGTGTTTATGGGCAGTTTGAGGCACACTGTAAATCTCACTTTGGCCATGTTCCAAGCAAAGTGAAGTCCTGAGCTGCGTTTGGGGCAGTATCAGGTATGGGCAGGTTTGATACTGAGATATGGGGCCAAGAGCCTGGTCAGAAGTAGCTGGTGCCACTCACGCTGCTGGTAGAGGGAGGGAGCTGGGGGAGACAAACATCGCTCCTAAAGTATTTACCAACAAACAGATTAAATCACTGCCTATGAAAGATTCTCCAGCACCAGAGATTCCTCTTCAAGGTTAAAATATGCACATATAGACAACATAACTGAATCTGCTCTTGCTCCCATAGCTTAGAGCCAGCTTTGAGAGCCCACAGTCCCCCCCCCACAAATTATCCATAGTTGAGACTGTTTTAATTCCCAGGTTTGCAATACTGCTGTCTCCAGGTTCCTAAACAGGGTGCCCCACTACACTTCACCTCTTTTGCTTTACTGCTTGTCTTGGGCATGGGACTCTCAGACAGGGACTCTCCAAAACCCACCTCCCTGTCAACACAAGGGAAGCAAAAACCAGGTTAAAAACTAATTAGCGGTAGGGATTAACATTCTCCTTCCAAGAGCAGTTTGAGAGCAGTGCTATTTTCTTTCCAGGGGGAATTACCCAAGGCAGCCATACAAGACGGGAGCAGCGTGCAGTGACTGCGGTGGCGATCAGTGTGCCAACCAGCTGTGTAGTAAGTAGAAGACAACCAGCTCCCCGCCCCAAGCACATGTAGAAAGGGAAAGAGCACACAGAACATCCTGGCAGGAGGCAGGCACAGCGCCCTCTTGTTCCTAAATATAGTCTGAAAAACTGCAGTTGGAAGCCAAGTGAGCAGTGATGCACCAAGAGAGGGGAGGAGGGTGGAAAGAGCCAGTGTTCTACCCTGGGGAGTGATGGGATGAGCGATGCTCTTCAGGTCCTGGAGGGTATGGTACAGGAGATATAGAGGCTGCAGTTTAAGGTGGTGGTATCCCTGCCAGAACTTACTGCTTGCAGAAACGGGAATATCCCCTCCTGGGGGCTCCAGGTTACTAACTGGTGCATGAGCTGTGGCTTGAGCTGGTGCAGGTCCGAGCCAGCCTTGTCCCTGCCGTGCCACTGCGGGAGAGGAGAGCTGCCACGGCACTGCCAAAGCTGCTCACTCCAGTGAACATCAGCCAGGCCATCTGCTTTCCCCCTAAGCACTGGGAGAGAGCCAGGCTGCCACGTGAGAGCCCTTCATGGGGACACAGTGCTCAGCCTGAGCCCCTTGGCAGCCCACCTGATTCTCCTGCACTTGGCTTTGCAATGGCTGGATGGGGTCAGGAGGGGAGGAGAGCTTCTGCAGTTCCCCTAAGATGGACAAGGCACTGTGTTGTGGACATCTGCCCGGGGGAGCTAAGGGTATAGTCACACTTTTCCCTAGCACTCAACTCTGGGTGAAATAATGGAGAGGGAAGCTGCTGTTAAAACAGCAGCATCGCAGGAACGGGAGGGAGTCCCCGATGCATGGAACTGTTCAGTGTTAGCTACAGGCTGAGGATCTTAAATGCAAGGCACTGGGAAAAAGCCAAAGTCATCTTGGGAAGCACACCTGAGAGAAGAAGCCCTCCCTATGCCAGCCACTGGTGGGAGGAGAATCAACACGATGTAATCACGTGCTCCTCAGCAAAGTCCCAAGGGTCACTGCAGGGCTCTCCTAAGTCAGTGGGTCTTTGCTGCTTCTTGGAAAAAATATAGCTCCCAAAGCTGCGTTTGTGAGCCCATCATCAGCCTCACGCTTCATTCCCTTTTGCTTAGACTCAAATTGTTTATAACGCGTAAGTCTGCTGATGTTTCCTTCTTTTCTCTCTCCAGAAAATGCAGAGCGTGACAAAGTCATCAGTAAGTACCACCAGAATTACTGCTTCCGTTTGTTGCCCTTGGTGCAGTTATACTCCAATACAAGTAACTTGTTTCGTTCACAGGTGATTCCAAGTGGTATCCAGAGTGGGACAGACCTGCGTGTGACGAGTACTGCATCTCCGTTATTGCTTTAAGGCTGTTACTCCTCATACTGGCAATTCTGGCCAGCTGGCTCCTACCAAAATACTGCCCTATAGCACCCGCCAGGGAGTGACAGGCGTGCAGAAGAGCACAAGAGCACTTGGGTCCACTCAGCCCTTCCCTGCACATAAGTTACGGGCAGCACAAGGGTGGGTGGAGACACTGTTTGCATCCACAGGTGATTCAGGAGCGCATTGGTTGCAGGCAGCCGCTAGGAGAGCTGATAAGCAGCTTTCTCATTGCTCGGGACCAGTAAATGGTTTTAAATTACCCCTGTATTTTGTCCAAGTGGAGTGAATGGGATCGGATGGGTAAGGGAGCAGGCTGCCCAGGCAGCACCCTGGGGTGCAGGCAGCTGCTGGCCATCCTTGCCTCGGCAGGGCTAGAGGGTGCCCAGCCCAGGAGCCCAGCCCCGGCTGAGGCTCCAGGCAGAGCACTCACCTCTCGTTCCTATTGTACTCTTTCCTTGGACACTCCTCCAGAGAGATGCAGAGTAGCCTGGAGAGGCTTTTCATTTAAACGTTTTTGGTTTTTTTTTCCTAATAATTTTTTGACCATCGTAGCTTTGGCATTTGCATCCTGTGGCCGGCGGTGCGTTTCCCAGTCTCGCAGTGCACTGGGGCCACTGGTACTTCTCTTTGCTTAGAATTTGGTTTTAAACGTGTTATCTGTGTCAAAACACAGTTTCACCTGTGTTTACACATGATTATGTATGACTGCAATCTTCCCTGGAGGTTTCTGTATTTTTTTTTCTGAGCATAGAGTTTTTGCCTGCTGTTTCACCGTTATTTCCTGTTTCCCATGTGTGGCAATCGTGTATTTGATCTAAAGATCAAGATCTAAAGCTTAACTGTTGGTGCACGAAAAACCTCCATGTTCAGCTCCAACCTGCACGATGCTGAGAAACACGGTGCTGGGAAAGATGGCATAAACCCCCAAATAAAATCATGCAATGCCCGTAGTCATGTCTTTGGTGCAAACAGCTGCCAAGCGATGAGTCTCCTGCAACCTGCACATCTGGAAGAGGCAGAGAGTGGTGAGAAGGGCGGATGAGTTCAGCCAGGTCCTCTACTGGTCACCGTCACTCAGCTGGAGCAGAGGCTGGAAGGAGCAGAGTGGCACAAGCTCACAGGTGGACCGTAGCGATCCATATCTATTCAGAGGTGGGTTTAGGTGCCTCTGCACCATGCCCCTCTGCAGGGCACAGACACAGGCTGCTGTGAAGGAGGCTGGGAAGTTCTCCTCGCCGTGTGGTTTCCAGGGTACCTGTGGGTGTTTCTGCATACCCACTCCCAACCCCGCTGCTGGGGCGGATCTTAACTGAAAACACTGGAATTGGGACCCAAAGATTCTCACATTATTCTTCCAGGTAGTTAACTGCTCGCATTTGAACCATCTCAGCATCACAGCATTTCCCGGATAAATCATTTTTCAAAAATGCAAATGTGGCTGGGGACAAATTCCAAACTTTGCCCTTGATGTATCTTTGCACGTCGTTTGTTTGCTGGCAAGAGCCTCTGTAGCCAAGACATCACACACACAGAGGAGATGAGCATTTCCTTTTCCAGGTTCCAGTGACCAGGGTCCCAGTACCCATGCTGGTCTACCTGTGAGAGAGCCAAGCTCAGCTCTGTCTTCTAAACCGGGCAGATTAGGGCGTTTTTAAACAAAAAATTCCCATTGCGAAAGCAAGGCCGTGGGTCTATCTGTTAAAAAGAGCAGCTATTTTCCTCCCCCCTCGTCTTTTTGCCACTCTTTTGTGGAAGACCCAAGCCTCAAGCTGCACGTGCTGCAAGGTCCCATCTGGAAACGGGATGGCAAGTGGCACGTGGGCAGCAGGATTTACCCCGTGTACGGTGTCCTGCACAGGGCTCCCACCCCAGCACGGAGCCTGGCACAGCCTGTGCCCCACTGAAGCTATGGGCAGTTAGATCCTACTGCTGCAAAGAGAAACGTGTCCAGGGAGCAAAAATGAGACCGGGCAGAATTCTCCCCTGCTTAGTTTAATCTATGCTTGGTCTCCAGGAGAGTAAACAGAAGGAACACAGAGTCCTTAAAGTTCAAAACATTCACAGCGCTGTCATTTAACTATGTGCTTCAGCAGCTCTAAGGAAACACCACAGAAAAAGCTTCATTAAAAAACCTGTAAATCACTGGGGCTTAGAGGAAAAAAACCCCAAACTTCACAACACAGTTATCTTTCAAACAAAAAAGCCTGAAAGTCAAGAATTCAAAGCTAAACAAGTACTGCATCTCATTTTAAGGACATCCAAAAATCCAGATATTTAACTCCTGATGATCAAACCACTTTGAGCTGTCCACGTTAATTTTATGGCATATGCCTCTGAATTCTGTATGATAAATGCAAAACACTGACATATAAATACAGCCTTCAGGTACTTTTTTGCAAGTCTGTAAACTCTAAAATCAGTTTAAGGAGATAATTTGCAATAGTTCAAGCTGTTCTGAAAATATCAAAAACTCTTTTTCACCCTTCCAGATCCACTTTGTTTTCTAATCTTTCCTTTTTACACAAGTATAATAACTGAATAGTCCTATTCTTTGAGAAAACAGGTGCAAAAAACACCAACAGTGCTTTTTGCAGCCAGTTACAATTCAGATACGGACTCTAAGCAGCCAAATCCCTTGGTTTAATTTGCCTACGGGAATACGAATAGGCTTTCTTGACTTTTCAGTTAAGGTAAATAAATGTCCAACCAACAATCCTTGAGATCTGCCAACCATAACAGCTCAAAACAGATTAAACACAATGCAAAGCCTTTTCACCCCACAACAACACAGGGACAAGACTCCTTGAAGCCTGTTAAGAGTTTTACTATGGATAGGGATTTGGTGCAAGAGCTACGGCTCCCAAATTAAAGAAGCACACTACCATGGAAGTATATATAATTTAAGGCCAGGCTGCCACCAAGCTGAGCTGTGTTCTCCTGCACTGCAGCTCAGGAAAAGTTAGCTAATGCTGCTGGAAAACAAACACTTTTTTGTGGGGTGCTTTCAGCTAGATCAGGTTCCTGAATGGCAGCCTGCAAGAGCAGCGTAGGGAAACCAGCCCCACGCTTGTTTGTGATTTTAACTTTTTAAACAACAAGCAGGGGAACATCTGTGCCAGTCCTCTGTAGTGAAAGGTGTCTCATCCTGTCCTGATTAGAATCAAGGACTCCCCCTCCCCTATTACACTGGTGCTCCTTCCCTGGCTACCCTCAGACTCCTCCTTTACTGGCTTCTAGCTCTGCAGACTCTCCTGGTGACTCACTGGTGGGATGGCACTGTGAAAACAGGCATTTAAACTCCAGCATTGCAGTGCCTCCTGCTGAAATCAGTCCTTTCACTCTATGAGAGGCCTGAACTCCCTGACTGGTGCTGAACATAGGTCACCCTGTCATCTGCTACACACCAGTCCGTGCTTCTGGAAAGCTTTTCATCACTAAACCCATCAGCTCACTGCACTTTCTGAGACAGACGTTTGTGACTTATTGATCACATTCTCAGCGAAGTTATCTGCTGAAGTAGTATTTTCCTGATTGATCTTGCAGGTAATTAAACTGCCATTTATGAACAGTGAAGTCCCTAAAAGGGGTGAGAGTTTTTTCCTTGACACTTAAGTGCCAAGAAGTGATCACAGAACTGAAAGGCACACCAAGGCTAATACTATCCCCTAGCCTAAAGGGGAAGCATCTCAGCTACTTCTCAATGTACACGTACTGGCTATTTAACCATAAATTCTTATTTATATAAGCAAAAAAGGGAATGGCTGCATTTTCACTTACTAGTTTCAAATAAAAGGTCACTAACCTAAAAGCAGTGAGTCGCAATGTTCTAGCATAATCATTTTCACTGCATGTGCAAAAGGACTCCCAACACAATGCAGAAACTGGTGTGGCTCTACCACCTCCTGATCATTACATTTGCTTCTTTAATCTCAGATGCATGAAATAAGCAACATCTACTCTTCCGGTGAACTTTATTTCATCAGAATTTGCATGTTCAGGAAACTAAAAACCTCTAAACTTCCTTTAAAAAAGGGGAAGGGCCTCAAAAAAAAAGAAGAAAAAGAAAAGGAACACAATTTCTTAAGACCTTCTTGCAAGCAAGAAATAAATTAAGGATACATTTAAAGACAGACAACAAGACCTTATGCTTTACCTGCAGCACATTCCATGCAGAAAGACACTTGCTTTGTACCACACTCTAATAGTCTCAAGATTATATATGACAGTTTATTAGTAGCATTCAATTAAGATTATGATTTGTTGAATTCTCACATGAAGCTGTGAGCTTGTTTCCTGGAAAACATGATGCAGCCTGTGCAGTAGCTCACTAAATTCAAGGATTTAACAACACCGTATTAAAATAGTTTATTAATACTAAGACAAGACATGTAAAAATAATCAGCTTTTACAGAAACAAAAGCATAACTCAGTAATAAATCTTGCCTGTTTTGCAACAGTTATTGCCATAACTGAGGCTGCATATACTCTGGTAGTCTTTCACACCAGAATACCTTTAACTCTCACCGAGTTCTCTGACCTTAACGTTTAACATCCTGCATCAAACTCCTACATGTTCCTGTTACGAAACCTTCCCTTTAGGCAGATAGATATTATTCAAACAAACTCTCTTGCTTTCTCAAACAACAAAGCAGCACAGATTTTCTTCACCAACCTTGGCAATTTTGCACAGCTGCTTCAGGTCCACTAATTAAAGTGTACTTGTGAAAAGAGAATGATCTTTCTACCTAGTCTTTTCTTGTCCAGATTATACTGACAGCAAGAAGTCTCAACTCTTCCAAGTGTGAAAATGTTCATTAACATGGGAGAAAAGCGAACATCTCAGGTGAACTACTTCTTTTTCTTTTTTTTCTTTTCATCTGCTGCCATTTTTAACTTGACTTCTTCCACAGGAAGTGCTCCTAATTTCCTCTTCTTTGCATTCTTAACCTTTTCCTTGATGGCTTCAATATCAATTTTTTTCTCAGTGGAGGCTACACAGTAAAAAACACAAGTATTATCCACAAACCTCTTTCAGCAGAATTCCAAGGAGAACATTCATATAAGAAAATCTATACAACTGCATTTGAACACAGATGCTACGCTCAGCACACGTACAAACTATTATCACCCACGTCTCAGCCCACAGCTGTACTCTGCAACTAATCCATACACACTCTCTTGGACATTGGCTTGGTTGGTCTCACATGACAGGAGAATAAATTAATTCTCGAGTTCTTGTACCCAGAGAAGCTTTTGTGGTATTTTGTCTTTTTGCACGTATTTGAGATGCAGTACAGTCAATAGCAAGATTATAGAAAATTTACTGCCATCACAAAAAAATACTGTATCAATGATGCAGGACACATACACTTTTTGAGAAATCTGAACTTTTCAGTTCATAAGAAACTGTGCAATATATAGTTCAATACTATATATTGCTCTATATATTGTTCAATACTATACAGATGTATCTAATACAAAATGTACATAGCATATGTAGTAGAATGAATATGTAATATAATCAAGGCATCCAAGAAAACAGAGAACTAGTGTGTAAAAACTGAATCATCTGAGAACACAAGTTCCTGTTCTGCATATAGGGTGGTTTCACTTTAACTTTTAGAAAAGCTACCTATCCTACCTTATACCAATGCTGTGGCATAAGTTTCCAATTAAGTATTGCTTGTGGGCGTCTTTTTCTTAATTGGAAAGCCATTTGAGTGCAAAAGTTACGGCAGCTTCACTACAAGACTGAAAACCAAAAACTGATGTAGCCAGAACAACCAACTGAGACAGCCATCCCAGTATCTCCACCAGGAAAATATTCTACAGAGAACTGTCATTTTGTAGGCACAGAGTTATGGGCTGCAAGATCCTTCTACCGTCCCTGGCAACTGCAGACATGGATTTAAACACTAGGATTTTTTTGCATGACCCTTTTATTTACTATAGCTATACCTCTGCAAAATCACTCAGCCTAGGAATCAACAGGAAAACGTTTTAGAACAGAAAAAAATAAATGGTTACCTTTCTTTGTTTTCACAACTGGCTTTTCTTTTGGTGGGATAAAGGCTTTATTTCTTTCTTCTTGTCTTTTCTTGATTGCATCTGCTTGCTTTGCCTAAAGTTACCAATAAAAAGGTCAAGTATCAGTACAGCAGGGCAAAAGAGGCAAAAAAATCATAATATCCAGGTCAGCAGTAAAACGTTTTTTCAGTGAACTGTGGGTTACCTTTATCTCTTGCACTTGCTTTCGTTTCTTCTGTCTTTCCTTCAAGAAGTATTCACCACTTGCCAGCTCTTTATCAATCTGCGTAAGACAAATACCAAGAAGCTTTAGATAATGAAGCATTATAGGCCAGATGTATCATACCAACAAATCAGAACTTGACAGAAAAGGCCTCCCAACCTTGGAGCGTGAATACAATTTCAAGTCATGCTATATCCCTGCATAATCAAATAAAAGTTTCAGCTGACCTGGCTTTCCGGCTGTGGAGGTGGGAATGGTGTGTACTCCTTCTTAGTATTTTTCTTCTTTGGCTCCTTGCGTTTTTTCAAGTTCTTCCGCTTGAACTTAGGCAAAAATCTTTCCCAACTTTGAGACCTCAGTTCAGGATCTTTTGATAATTCCCTTTTGATCATCAGAGTCTTCAGTAGTTTTATAATGTCATAAAGAAGTTATTAAAAAAAAATAGTATTAAAGTAGTAGTCAAGAGCTCCAAACTATAAATTTCAGTAAACTTTCTTACATTGAATATGCTACATCTGAACCTTCCACCTCCCACTGCATAAGAGTAGAGAAGTTCAATTACAAAGAGTAGAACCAAAAAGATACATATGTCTCAAAACGGGGACTGAATGTACTGGAAAAGGTGCCTCGGTTTATACGAGCAAGTATCAAGCAAGCAATCAAAGACAGGAAAGTTTATACACGCTTTTCCTTTGATGTTTTCTCAGATACTGTTAATAGAGTTATGGCAATATATCCTGGTAAAATGGAAGTTGCTTTTCTTCAAAGCAGCACACTACAGAAATTCTCAAAACCAGATTACCACACAGAAACATGTAAATTATTAACAAACAACTGTCTGAGAAGAAATAGTACTTTCTTGTAAACAAAGATGCACGGTGGAACAGGCTAACCTTAATGTTATATATGGGATGTATATTCTTCATTGTGTCCAGAACAACTTTTCTAACCTGTATTTAATTAAAAAAAAAAAAGAAGAGAAAACTCAGCAAGTATTTCATATTCTAATCAATTAAAATACCAGGTATACTATCATGTTTCCTTTCTCCCCCACCCCCAAAAGCAGGTAGATTAAAAAAGCCAACACAGATGGCTAACGAGGAGGCACAGCACTTCAGAAATATCAGTAACATTGTCATTTTTCTAATACACACAAGTCCCACAGACATTACTTTCACGTTACCATGGATTTTATGGTGACACAACAAACTCTTGCTTTTGACAAGCATTTTTCTCCTACATAGTTTCTAAAAACATTAGATGTTCCTTAAGGCTATGTATCATTAATTCTGCAGTATTTTCACTGTTACACCTCTTTGTAATTCGCAAATGCTTTTTTACTTCCAAGACAGAAAGATCTCAAACTCTAAACAAAATTCAGCAGCCAAGATGCTAAAACTATGGACAATCATGTATACGTGGCTTACTGACACACTGCTGAAGAGTCAGTGAGATACTCCTGAGCTTGCTAGATTTTGCCTCTCGTCTACCCTTGAGCTGGGCAGAGAAGTAGGCCACATAAACGGCTCATCTGCCTTCCCTTACCTCCTTTAGGCCACTAAAGGGTCCAAGAGCTGAAACAGTGTTGCCTTGCACCATAATATAACAGTTCGTTAACAGTTCCAGGGCCTACACCAAAAAAAAGAAATTAAGTAAGTGTAAACTGAAGACCTGACAAATATTTGTGTACAAGAATTTTCTGGTCACTACACCTATTGGAAATACCTTCAGAGTAGATCCTTTCGGCCCAAGAAGTCGTCCTCTTCTTTTTATAAAAGTGTCTCTCTTCCTCACCAGAGAGCCTATTTTAATGATGTCACATGCAATGTCATCCTGAAGGATGCGAACTGCCTAAAGAGAAAAAAAGCAGGTAATATCATCTGACAGCAAATCTATTATTCAGAACAGTCAAAAGAATAGTGCAGTTTATTCTTCTCACTTCACTTTCAGATATATCTACTTTAAATAAATATTTTATTTCACTTGACTCACTTGGAAATCCCACATTTTGAAAACATACTATTTTATAAATATTACGACAGAATTTGATATAAACTTCCAGGATTTAATACAGACCTGTTCAAATGGAACGCTTCTTGCCAGAAGTTTTATTAAATCTCTAGCCCTGATGATTGCATACGGATCAAAAGTCTTCTTAGTGGTCGTAACAGTCATGCTGCCTTCAATTAGATCCAGAGTTGCATTCACAAACTGCAGTATTTAAAAAGAAATAGCGAACCAACCTCTTAATAAAAACCTCAGAATTCATAAGAGCTAACAAACAGAATGCTACATATTTACACAGATCCATTTTCTAAATTTCCTAAAGTGACTTTCATCTTGAGGAAATTAACACACAGATACACACACAAAAGATGTGTCACAACACCAGAAACACCACCTTCCTCATCTCCTTGAATTCAGGCACAACATAGTTGTCAGCATCTGGATGAGGAGACACTTGCTGCTGCACAGAGCTTTGCTGACACCCTCTGTAAAGAACTGCAAGTCTGACTCTAGAGGTCTTTGCTGATTTTGATGATGCTACCAATTCTAAATGCAAGCACAGTAGAAATATACACAAATAAAGAATCAGAAAAGCAACCTGCACTATTTTTATAAGCTTAAGACACCTGTACCTCCCGAAAGACAAAACATAGTATCACAATCAGTAAGTATGCATACATGTTCACCCAAGGCTTTCTGGACGAGCGGCCAGCACTCTTTCAAGTACGCTTCTCTATACTTTGGGAATAATGTTGCAAAACTGCTTTCTTCCAGCAGCCCTTTAGGATTATCTTCTCTTGTAAAGGCTGGCTCTTTCCATCCATCTGGCACAGTGAGTAGTTCAGATTCATCAACTGTCATAGACATAAAAAAAAAAAAAAGGTTGTTTTTTTCCTCTTTCATCAGTGGCTATTACTTCTCCTCACTGTTTAACTACAAAAAATACAATAAATTAAAGCAGGGACACAAAGTTCTGTTTAATACTCTGTTGAATGCACTTGGCATCTCTTCTGACCTTTAAGAAGTTACTGCTTTACGTTATTTATTTAAGAAAAAAAATAAATTCCACAACTGAGATATGCGTTGTGGGATAGGATATTATATACGAACAAGACATACCAGGCTGTGGCGAGCAGCGAGAGCACTGTGAGGACAGAAGGCCCACAACAAGCGCCCACCGCTGTGTGCCCCTCGCACCCAACAGCTGCCTCTGTTCTCTATCCCCAGCGCCGTAGGCCGGGAAGCAGCCTGCCTCCCCCACGCTGCCTCTCCGCTCACACGAACTCGCGGCCGAACTCCTCAGCCCCAGGCTGCATGAGGAAAACCGGCGGGACTCCCGTCACGGGGCAGCAGGCCCGCGGACACGGGGAGGGGACCCTCAGCCCGAGAACTCCCTGGGCCAGCCGGCTGCCAGACCCGCAGAGACCCGCGCCCTGCCCCCACCTGCCGCCGCTTTCTTTTTATTTCTGATTTTTTGCTTCTCTTTTTGCTTCACCCCGGCCTCAGCCGCCTCAGGAAGATCCGCCATGTCTGCCCGCGCGCCGCTTCCGCTCACCCGGCGCCGGAAGCACCGCGCGCCGGAAGCATCGCGTGCCGGAAGTGGGCGGGGGGACAGATGCGTAGTGCACGCTGGGAGCGGAAGTCCCGAGCGGGGAGAGGCTGCGGTGGGTTGCTGAGGGTTTGAGAGTGGCTTTACCATTTGTGTTCAAAACAGGATGCGTTTTGTTACGGGGTTCTCCTTCCCTGGGAGCACAGGGGTGAAAGTAAAGGCAGTGCGAGCGGCCAGGGATGCCTGCTGTGCACCCCAGCAAGGGGCACTGACGGCTTCCGCTGTGGGGGTCTAGGGCCACAGGCGTTGCAGGCCGCGCATCAGATCGAAAGGCCTCATTGCTGCTTGCGGGCACAGACTAGTCCCACAGCTCTCCATCAGCGTTACTTTATTTCAGTGTGTGCCTCCACCAAGGCAACAGTGGCTCCTGTGAACACAGCACCGTCTGTCTCAAGCTGACAAGGGTCTAGCGGGTGGTCGGTATGCCGGAGACATCCCCCACATCCCCAGGGTTGCTCTGCAGCCCCTTCTCGGCTCTGTGCTTCTGATTACAGGCCCGGGCTCTAAGAAATTTAACACCACAGCTGAGATGAGGGGCATATAGCAAGCGTCTTTTCCCTTTCATGTGAAACATCTTTTCTAGCCGTGTTTTTCAGCTTTGTATTTTCTATTGCTATTATGAAATACAAAGGAAAAAAGAACTGACGTCATCAAAATGTAAACTGAAGTACATTGATAAATACTTGAAGTGTTTCAGTGCTCATAATTAAAGAAAACATCTTCCTGATGAACCCAATTATTCAGAGGAATAACATAATTTAAGGTTCTCTGGGGGACGCTCTGCATCCTCCTCCTGCCCCCTTCCTTTACCTGTAACTGGGCTTTTTCTTCAGTAAAAAAGGAAGAACATGCCTCCTTCACTCTTTTATGGGGACCGTTTAAAGCCAATGGAGAGAAGAACTGGAAGAGATCTATAAGAGTGAGAATGCCTGCATCTCTGAGGGAGCATGGCCGCTGTCCTTGGCAGGTCTTTGTCAGACCTGTTCATAAAAGCCTGTTCTCTGGGGTCTTTAATTACCACCACGATGAGAAAGATATTACTGTCATCTGATGTACACATAAATAAAATATTAATTAACAAATCAGGTTTGACGCCCAAAACCTTTTCTTTGAACCTGACTGCCATCTTTCCTAGCCAGGCCCATCTCCCACAACGAACAGGGCAGCGGGATCCCTTCTGCCTGTGAGTTTGCCGTTGAGTTGGTACACGTTTTTAGCTACTTATTTTAAATTCTCTTTGTCCACATCCTTCAGACAGGGGGGCCACCATGGAAGGGCTTGTGAGCCTGTGAAGGACGGAGCATGCCTTGGTGGAGCTGTGAGGGGGCTTGGAGGGGTGCACCATCTCTGCCCCAAAAGGGCACATCGAGTATCCACCTTCTGCTTGGAGGATAAAATAGGGAAAAAACAAGTAGGAAGGGGTATGCGGCAGGCCCGCAGCAGAGGGGTGCTGGTGGGTCCCCTCCGGCCGTGCGGGGTGGTTGGTTATCCACCCCCGGTCCCACTAGATGGCAGTGGCCACTGTGCAAAGCGAGCACCCCAAATGGAGCTGCCGCCCGCCCGGTGGCTTCTCCTTGAGGGAGGAGATGGGGAGAGATGGGGGCAATGGGGAAGGTGCTCCCCTCTGCCCGCGCAGCCCTGCTTTGCGGGGGGAAGCTGGGGTCCTGCTCCTGCCCTGCCTGGCACCGGGCTCTGGGTGCTGTGTGCCACGACAGAGAGGTGCAGTGTCCCTGGGCCAGCACAGGGAGGCAAGTTTGCTTTTCTCAGCTCTTGGGCACAGAAGTTTTCTCGCATTTCTTACTGGGCTGGTATCCCTCAAGCTGCTACACGGGGGTCCTGCCTGGGTGTAGGCACCCACCTGTTCAATGGCAAGGCAGGGCTGGATGGCAAAGGGGTGTTTCTGCTCGGGTAGGTAGCGCATGAAGTGCAGGGTGCATATCTGGCCTGGAAACTGACCAGGTGTTGAGTTTGGGAAGAGTTTGAGGGAGGATAATTAGATAGGTTCGGTACTTGTGTGCAGGATGCAACCCACCAAAAAATCACCTGCGTGGGCTGTGGAAGGGGTGTGCTGGCAGTGTTCGGCAGTGGGAGTCAGCTTCCTGACCAGGAAGAGAGGGGAGAGCTAGAGAGTCTTCAGGCCATGGAGTGTGGAGAGCACGGAGACAAATTACAGGCTGTGGTGAGAGATAACGGGGAGCCTAAGGGTGCGGGGAGGAGGTGGCACGGCCAAGGTCGTGGGTGAGGCAGAGGATCTTTGCATCAGCATGCTCTCTGGCTACGAGCAGTTTTGAAGGTCAAAGGGAAAGTCTCTGGTGAGATAAACCTTTTTTTTCCTCCAACCTGCAGACCTCTTGGGCAGTGTGCCTGCCCTGGCTATACATCTCACACCTCTGCAGTGGCAGTGACAGCCCACTCGTGTGCCCGCTCCTCTCCTGCAGCCTGGCCCCCATACAGGTTGCTGCTGCATGGGGGCCATGGAGCCCCCAGAGCCTCTGTGCCAGAGAAGGAGAGAGGTGCAGGGTGCATGGTGTAAGGGGGCAAGGGACTGGGACCTCCTTGCACCCAACTTCTCCAGTTCAAAGGGTGGACAACCCTCTCTGGTGTGGCACTGCACTGAAGTGTGTCTTTGCCCAATCAGGACAAATAATAGAAAGCAGAGGCAATCATGCTAACAGATTGGGAGCTGTGATTCAGGAAGGTCCCTGACGTCCCCTCCTGTCTGATTCTTTGAAGGAGACAGTAATTTCTCATCTTTCCTCTTACCTCGGGATTTGTGGTCTGGTCAGATACGGAGAAGCCACTTCCCTGATTCCTGGTAGGGACAGGATGCTCCCACAGACCCGCTCCGCTCCTCCAGGCAGCCTTCTCTGCCTCCAGACAACAGCATGTTTGTATCATTTTTATTAGTCACCGCTCAAATGCAATAACCAGCCACCGCTCGTCTGGCTGGGTTAGGAGGGTGAGGACAGCTAGCTGGGGGGGGACAGTGGCTGGTGAGGGGACAGGGGACTGAAGGCTGGTGCCCAGGTGTCTCTGCCTGGGCTGTGCCGTGACAGGGAGGCAGCATCCCCGCAGGAGCGGTGTCCTCTGCACACTGGTTTGGCAGCTGAGCTCCCAGGCAGAAGGGGCAGCGTGAGTGCCAGCGTGGTGGCAGGGTGAGCTCTTTGTGTGTCTATACATGCAAGAGCTTTTTCCTCTTAAAACCGAGGCAAAGGAGTGAAACAGCACAGCCGCACAGCCTCCCGTACCTGCATTTCAGGCTGTATGATAAAAAGGGCAGAGCGCTGCTGTTGGGAAGGAAGGTGCCTCTTTATTATGCAGCAAAGTAATTATTTCCCAGTCAGTAGATAGGACTCCAGCCACTTGGCACTTTCTTGCATGCCATTTTCCAATCCAAAAGAGCAACTTGGGATTTTGTGATAATTCAAGCAATCAGATGAGCTCATGCACATGGCATTCATTCACTAGAAACGCCACACAGATCCCATTCAGCCTCAGCACTCGTAAATCCATGTGACACTTTTATCTATTTATAAACTTTTAACAGCAGGTTATGATTGTTATGCAAGCCATTTTCCAGGGATTAATAAGCAGCTTGTGTTGATGGCAGCGAGAAGGGCCATTAACTGCTCTGGGACAGTCATTAATCTGTAGTAAGTGTTCAGCATCTGGATCATTTCTGAATAATCAAATAATCAATACTGCCTTTTAATTCAAATAACTGGAGAATTGTTTTTCAAATTTATCTTGGCTTAGGGTGTTCTTAATTCTTTTAGTTCACAACAGGGCAGGAAATAGGCACACGGGCAAGCGAGAGCTTCTCTTGGTGTGACAGGCTCTTAAATTTTCAGCTATTTCATAGAAAACCCTCTCAAGTGGTCAAAATATAGTTCAAACTGGCCACCAAAACCTATTAGATGGACTGAGCGGGGAAAAAATAGTCACATACATGCTGTCCTTTTTGTGTTAATATAGACATGTTTCATTATTGGAACAAAATTATGTCTTTGAGTGACCCGACACTGGGAGGTAGCCTGGAAGAATTAAATAATCAAACAGAAACTCCCCCTGGCCAGCCACCTCCCGAAACATCCCTTTTGATTAATTCCCCATCTGGCTAATGTGACCTCTGTGCCCTCAGGCGGATGGGGTCATGGTCTTCATTTCTCTTTCCCCTCTCCCCCTCCCTCATATGCTAATTGCCGTCCTTTTGGGCTGTCTTTTCGCCAGATAACAAATCTGCATCTTGCCACAAGGACATGGCGGATGAATAACAACTCACCTTCACTGTTAGTGGAGTTGAAACCTAGAAAAAAAGCAAAAAGTCACAGTCAGATATCTATTCATATTTTGAGGCTGGAAAGACAGGAGGAAGATTTTGCAAGAAACAGAGTGGAATCTCACTGACCCGATAGCAAAGCTTTCAGATATAGCTACCGTGAAGACACTTTTGAAGTTAGGCATGGAAAGATAAAGAAGATGGAACACGATGAAGATAAATTCAGCTCAGCTAAGGGATAGCTGAGTCTGTGAGAGCAAGGGCTTCCTTTTGAAAGAAAGCAGAGAGGAGAGCACGTGCTGATCCCTAGGAGAAACAAGGAGCTGTAAAATGAGAGGACCGCAAACTATAAAAGCATCTGAAAGGGCTAGCTGGAAAAGCAAAGCAAAGATAATATGTGGCAGAAGGAAAGAACCCAGGATAAGAAGGAAGAGCCAATGGATAAAAAAGGCACTAGTTTGTCTGGGGAAAAACCCGTTACAATAAAATCGCTGTCAATCTGGGGACAAGAAAGGGATGAGAGCCAAACTGGGAAAGGAATTTAGCATCATTATGAAATCAAAGCAGCAGTTTCAGATCGGAAGGTCTTTGGAGCAGGGGATGTGCCTAATCATGTATTCATACAGTGACTGACAGAATATGAGGCTTTTGTCTTGACTTGAGCCTCTGGGAGTTGTCAGAAAACAAACACCATACCATGGCAAGCTGTGCCAGGACCTCCGAGATATACACAGGAGAATAAAAATGGGAGGGTGAAGGCGAGCGCCCGTCAGGGGTAGGTGCATTGGCAGCCGGGGAGGAGGAAGGCAGGGGGCTGAGAAAGGCAGTGGGAGGAAATGCCTAAATCAGAATATTAGTCCAAAGCCTCAGAGAGGAAGAGAGTCAAGCGGGGATTAGAAAGTGATCACTCCTGTCTGCTTTAGAAAGTCCCCCACACAGTGAGGAGAGCAATCACACGTTCCCCGCCGTTAGCGGGGACAGCTAACAGAGATTTTTCCAGCTGTCCCAGTATCCATCCTATTTAGGCAATGACTAACGTGAGCTGTGTCTGCCAGGACAGAGCTGGTCTGATGGCTCTTGGCTCCCCAAAGCAGGAGGTAGCCCTCGTTCCCCAGAGGCACAGGTCTGCCCTGCGGCCGCGGCAGCACCCAGGATCCTCTCCGCTGGCACCGCTCCTGGCTCCTCTCTGGTGGGTGCCTGGGGAGCCACGGGGAAAGGAGGAGTGGGTCTGCTGTGCTGCTCCCTGTAAACCTGCAAAGAGCAGACCCTTTCTCAAAGGCGTATGGTGTCACAGGACTGTGGAATGAAGCTGGAATTTCCCCCCCCCAAAAAAAAAGCTTGTTAAAATCATATTAAAGTCATACCTGAGCAACTGGAGTTTGAACGCGGCTTTTCTTTAGAAATTTGCAACAATACTCATGTGCATTATTCTGAAACGCACAGATAGAACACTCCCTCGGTCTATTTTTCTCTTGTACTAGAATCCGGACATTATTATGCAGATTTCCACTATAGCAAAATTACGGCAGAATAAATAGCTCTGCTATACACGAAGGGGAATCCTATTACATCTTCAGTAACTCTCAGTAAGCATCATCGCTATTATACCAATTGAAGAGACAGAAAACAATTTTTAATTAAAAATATTTATAGCAGGCATAATACCAACTGCCAGTTTCACTATCCAGTGAATGCATTTTGCAGCTGGTACTAATTCTCTCTTATTTCCACGAGGTTAGCCAATATCAGCTGTTCATTAAGCAGAGGACATTTCAGGAGTATCCATATTATATGCTGTAACTAACTGAGAAGTTCTTCCTTTGATAGATTTTAGGAAATCAAGATTGCTTTGCTATGTTATTCTGGGACTTTATAATAGAGAGGTCATTTCCCAGTGATCCGAGTAGGCTGCATCATCAGTTTTATTCAAACCAATCCTACAAACTGCTTTCCAGCAGATAAGAACATTTTAATTAGCAATATATCTTTTGTCTTCTATCTGCAGTATCTGGAGTAGGGGGCGGGAAATTGATTTCAGCACACCCTCTATTTTACTGGGATAGCAGCATAATCAGAAGGTGTCAGCGGAACCACAGGCAAATTAATTTTGAAATACTGAGCTTTGTAGAGCCCACCACTCGGTGAGAGCAGCGATGAGCCTGTAGCTTCTGCTGCTGCAGCCGTAACGCAGGCTCAGAGGAGACCAGCAGGCAGAGGATGGGGGCACAGAGGAGCCCCGTTCCCACGTATCTCCCTTCCTGCTACCTCTCTGCGCCAGAGGACGTGTGTCTGAAATCAGGAGCTGGAACAGTGTCCCCAAAACGCAGGGATTCAGCGGAGTCAGTTTGTCCTTGGTTCACGTTCAGGCGGCTCAGAGGGGACTCAGCACGCTGAAGGCTCCAGCCCATAAAATCTAATGCAAAACTTCTTGTTTGCTGTATTCACCCCGGGATAGCCAGCAACCCAGGCAGTGAGGAAATCCCCTGGTGATTTATCAAAGTAGCAGCTGGGAACTGACAAACCCAGCGGCTCATCATAACCTGGCTTGTGCCTTGCCGAATCCCATATGGTTATTGTTTTTCACTTTAAAGTATTAGCAGTGAATTTCAAAACCCAGAATTTAGCAAACTGTGTTTCATAATTGGAAAGATCAAACCCCGTTTGAGTCTGTGAAGTAATTTACAACTTGCTTATCCTTCCACCCACAATAGATTTTACACCAGTGTCCTCTGGGCCGGATCCCCAGTGGCAGCGGAGGAGCCCAGGGGACCCAGCCGGAAAGGCGAGCGATGTGAACTGGTGGAGAGGTGCATCCGTGAGGGGAACAGAGGCCGACCCAGGAGGTGATTCAGAACAAGAGTTTAAGTAGGGAGGTGCTCTGAGTCCCTCCCACGGGAGCTTCCTTCCCTCCACTGCCTGCAGACCGACCTGTGAAGAGCAGCTGCTGTCGCTTAATTAGCCTTTGTGAATATTCCTCTTTAATCCATCTTTAAAGCTTGCAAAAGCCTAGTATGTCCATGTGCTGATCTTGCTCTAGGCAAGCATTGTGCCAGGCATCAACAGCAGCAAGAAGCCAAGCTCCACCAGCTCCGTAGAGGAATGTCAGGGATGTTACATCCATTTTCTGTTACCTACAGGGAAATAAGTATTTCAAGCAACCAAGGAGCAAACCCTTTCTTCTTGCACAGATGGCAATAAAGGCTTCCAGAGCAGTTTGGACTGGGCACATGGAGTAGAGTCACCACAGCAGTCCCAAATCTAACTTTCTGAGCAGTCATGATGTCCTAGGCTAGCTCTGATTTTAGCTTTTCCCCTCAGTATTTTGTGTAGGTGTGCAGTGTGCATTTGAGCGATGTTCTGTTTATTTCTTAATGGTAGCAAGCAAAGGTTCAGGGAAAAAAATGATACCAGTACACCCTCTGGAAAGGCGGTCTCTGAACAAGTGGAGAAGCAGAGCGTGAAGAGTTTCTTCTCCTGCTACTCATCTTTTTGGTCAAGATGTTCATAAAATGGCATTTGGAAAAAACAAACCCACCTCCCCTAGGAGGACAGGCTGAGAGAGCTGGGGTTGTTCAGCGTGGAGAAGAGAAGTCTGTGGGGAGACCTTATAGCAGCCTTTCAATATCTGACGGGAGCCTATAGGAGAGCCAGAGAGGGACTCTTTGTCAGGAAGTGTAGTGAAAGGACAAGGGGCAACAGTTTTAAACTGGAAGAGGGGAGATTTAGATTAGATACCAGAAAGAAATTCTTTACTGTGAGGGTGGTGAAGCACTGGAACAGGTTGCCCAGAGAAGTTGTGGATGCCCCATCCCTGGAAGTGTTCAAGACCAGGCTGGATGGGGCTTTGAGCAAGCTGCTGTAGTGGGAGGTGTCCCTGCCCATGGCAGGGGGGTTGGAACTAGATGATCTTTAAGTTCCTTTCCAACCCAAACTATTCTATGATTCTATGATTTCCCCCCAAATCTTTTGCCTGGGTTTAAGTAGAGTTCATGGGTCGAATAACAGTGAGTTTGCATCAGCCCTGAGTCAGACAGTGTAGTCAACTCTACAGTGAGCTCGAGGTCCTGGGTATCCATTACCAGAGCTGCTACTAAGCTTGACCAAGCACTTTCCTTGCCTAAACTGTAAATTTTCAAGGGCAGGAACTTTCTCTAATTATGTGTTTTTACAGGAGGGTGATTTGAGATGGTCTTGTGTGAGGTACAGCTGCAACGCAGACTGCTGGCTGCTGAATGCTGAATTTGTCGTAAAGTTGTATCTGATGCAGAAGGAAGTACAACAGAGCTGGTGGGTGGCAAAGTAGCTGTTAAAACAACCATTTCGCATAAAATGTCACAGACTGAAGTTTGATTGATAAAATTTCATTTTTGCATGCCACCAGGCGGAAGAAAAGAGCCCATCTGTTCTCCAAGCATTGCACATTGTTAAGCAAACTGCTCGCAGCTTGGCAGATCAGAACATTAGAAGAAAAAAAAAAAAAAAGAAAAAAAAAAAAAAGAAGCCAACCATAAATGAGCATGAATACAAGATGAGTCATTGAAGTTTACCCAAAAGCAACATAAAAATTATGGTTCTTGCCAGGAAGTTATGCCAGGGTATTCTCACTGGCTTGGCTGGCCGGGATGGGCAGGCAGGGAGGGAGAGCGGCGGGGAATAGGGGCGCATTCTTCCGCCGCCCAGGCTGGCGAGGGCCGCTGGGCTGCTCGCTGCGGGGAGAATGCGTGTGTTTGTCTTAGCAGACAAGGGGCACCATTATCACATACCTCAGCAGGGTTGTAGATGTCAACCAAATAATTGGTTTTATTTAGAACATGATGTCCAAATGGTCAATGGAGCATTTTGGGTGTCCTGGAAAGATTTTATACACAAACCAGCTGGAATCCCATTGACGGGAAAAGCCTCTTCCTTTCCCTCGCCCCCCTCCCCATTACTTTCAGTCAGACAGAGCTGGAAGTGACTGAGAGGAACTCCAAGAACTTTACTGCCTTTGAGCAACAAAGTCTACTGGTGCTAACCATCTGACACTTGTTCATTAAGAGAGACCCGGGCAAGCATTTCATCATTGAGATGAGTATTTAATACATGAATGGGTAGCAAGAAAACATATTTGTGGCCGTTTCAAAAGGCTGTCATACAAGGAGACTCCAAGTCTGACCAGGCTGGAAAAGCTGCAGGACTCTTTGGAAACCTCTCAAATGAGTTCACACTTGTAAAGCACAAAGTTTCTGTTGCAACTTCCAAAGAAAAATGGGAAGTAGAGTGAGCAGGCAGGCGTGGGACAGGCAGCGAGTGCTGGGTTCCGGCCTTCCTTTAGCACAACCTCTAGGTTATAGGGAAGGGGGGGACCTCACACAGCTTCCCATGCAGAGCATCACAGCTGCACTCACCCTAAAACAATACAGCTTTAGTCCCTCCACACCATAGCTGCATGAGGATGTGCTAGCATATTCCAGAAACTCAGAGAAGGACAGCCCATCCTGGTAGCTGTGATGGACAACGCCAGATAGATGCATCGTCTTACTGTGGGAAGCTACCATTTGTTCAAGAAAAGTTATTAAATGTAAATGTATTCAAAAAAAGAACTGAAAATGAGTGAGGACCTGGAGGCAGAAGAATGTTTCAAATGAGAGAAAAAAAGGGCAGAAGCATTCAGTAAAGTGCTTTTTCTCTACTTTTGGAAGATGCAGGATGCTGGCTCCTGTAACAGGAGCAGAGTGCCTCTTGTGCATCCCAAGTGTCCCAAAAGAGCTGGCTGAGAAGGGAATGATTTTTCAGTAGCCTCTTAAGTACCAGGGGAATTACAGAAAATTTAAAGCAAGATGGGGATTTGCTAATTGAATAGAACAAGTAGGAGGTCACTGGTTGAAAGCCGTAGACTGGCTGGCTGATTTTCATCCTAGGTGAAACTATGCAGAAGCTTGATGTGTAGTTCAGTGGCCAAGAAGATGGACATTTAATCACTGGTACCAGTGCTTTTTAAGAACAAACTGGCATTATTAAACAGATCTTTCACTTTTCCAGTTTATAGGTTTGGCTGATAGGAGGCATCAGTGGACATATGATGAACTTCTAACCTGTACTCGTTATAACAGGCTAGCTGGGTGTTATCTCAAAAAAACCCCCCACCAACATCAACAAAAAATCCCCGCTACGTAATACAGGACACAGCCAGTGGATTAAGACCTCGCTGATTAACAATGAGGAACAGTCTTGAAATGAACTGCCAGATTTCTGACTCAGTCAGTGTAAGACCAAGGCAGTGGTTTTGCCGAGCACCTGAAAGCAATTACAAGAACACTGGAAAGCCAATGTGTGGAAGATGCCTGGGTCACAAAGGAAATATGCTATGATACAGCAGTCATGTGGGGTGAGCTGGGGCACTTGCTCAGCTCAAGTCACCCAAACAAGAAGCATTTTAACACAAGGCAACACAAAACCACACATCTGGGAAGGAGGAGTGCTGGCTGGACCCATATAGTGGGAAATAGGACCCTGGAAAGAAATGACTCTGTGTAGTGTTTGGGAATCGAGAGAGAACAAGCAGTACAACTGTAGTGCTCAGAATAAAAGAAAATAAATATATGAGCAAAAAAAATGTGATTAAAAAAAAAGCGACACAGGAAAAAAGATATATGGGTATATAGGCAAGATAATAGTGAGCAACACAGTGACACAAATGCTTATATACAGCATTGGTGAGGTGATCCTGGAAACCTGTGTCAAGTTAGTGAAAACATTTCTTAGAGGATAAAATTAATGTGCAGAAGAGACCCACTAAATAATTGGAAGTTAGGAAAATTGCCAAAAGCTCCAAGCAAAAGGTCATTTGCTTGCCAAAATCTGTAGACAATGTTTCTATAGGGCTTCAGAATACCTAATATTAAGAAGGTATTCATTCAGATAAAGGTTTCAGTGGTAATATTCAAATTATCAATAGATAATAATTACCGGTTTTAGGTAGCAGTAATAAGAAATGCATTTTTTACTCAAATACATTTTTCAAAAAGAAGGATGATTATCAAAAGTTTGAGATATAAATGGTTTCTCCACTTCTTGATGGCATCAACTCAAGGTTTGGTGCCTTTTTGATTGACACGCTTTAGTCTAACACAAGTTATTTAGTTCAAGCTATGGACATTCAAAGAAAATGTGATGATCTGCTGCCTGCAGGCAACCATGCTACATCTAAGGGTCCTTTCTTGCCTTAAGATCTGTGACCCTCCCAGTTCTCTCCCCACATTGCTTTGCACATTAAGGCTTGCACCGTGGAAACCATAAAGAGAGTAGAAAAAATCCTCGTAAATCACTGTGGTTAAGCTGCAGTTCTTATTTAGGAGTTGAGACCATTTTCAAATCAGGGGAGGGGGAAAAAAGGGAGTCAGCACGAAAGATAAGAGATGTCAATAGCAATAGTAACTGCTGGGGTTACTGCTGCGGGCACCCAGCAACCTCACAGGGACAGAAGGACACTTCCAATCTCACGGGTCAGATGACCCCATTTCAGCATGTGCTGGACTGAGACATCCTGCCAAAGTGGTCTCAAAGCCTTTAGCTGTAGGTTTGGGCTTGTGTGCTGATCCCATTATCAGGTTTAAGAGCAGGAACTGTGGTCCTGCCAAAATTAGATAAGGGTTAAAAAAAAAAAAAAAGGGAAAAGGGCACCAGCAGACACTGCTATCAAACAGAGTGCTTGCTTGTGCTCTTACACTGCTGGAAATCATCAGCAAATTAGGTATGAAAGGAACAGGCAGGCAGCATGTTCCCAGCTGAACTGCTATAAATGTCACAGCATTTGTATTGACACCACAGGCTGCTTCATCAAAAAAAAAAAAAAAGGAAAAGAGAAAAAGGGGAAATAAAAAGGAAGATAATATTGCAAAGAGGTTTGTTTTTCAAATGGGAAAAGTCAAACATACTTAACAAAATCTACCCTGCAGGAATTGAATAATCAGACTATAACTGGGTGATTGTTAAAAGATAATAGGAGTTGAATTGCTAAATAGTAACTCTACATCACTGATAAAAAATACTTAAAACATGTAAAATGTCTTATACCAAAGAATACATGGAAATGGGACAAAAATGTGAAAGAGTTTAAACTGTTTATTTAGATCAGACAATAGTTAGAATTGAATGAAAGATGGGCCAAAAAAAAATGTAGTTGCAGGGAAAGGTGCTGTATTGCTTTAGGGTTGATACTCTCCCGTTAACTTAAAGATCTCCTTATTTGCTGCTGGCAAACAAGCAGCACTTCCCATAAAGTTATAAACCCCAGCAGGTTCTTTCCTGATGCTTCCTAAGTATCTGAAGGAGCAGTTCAGCAGGAACTGTTAAGTGACGGCTATTTCACCTCATGGTTGTTAAAGGGAAAATTAAATTTTAAAAGTTCTCTTTTAGTAGCTTGGCTGAAACATGGCTTTCTACAGACAGCCTTATCCAAATTATTCACAAGCACCTGCTGATTTCCAAACTAAGGCAAAATTCTCCTGTTTTTAGATATGATGAATTGAACAGTTGGGACAGGTTTGCAAAGCTTTTGGTGCCCCAGGTAAAACTCCAGGAGAGTATTGTGTTTCAGGGCAGAGACTGAGCGATGCACAGAGTCATTGTGACTGCAAAATCAGAGGGATGAACACCATGGGAAGTACCGTCAGGTCAGGTGAAATGGTCTCCTTGAGAGCCAGCAGTATTCTGCAATCACTAAGTCTCCAGAGGACGTCAGCATCTCTCGGTCTTCTGATGAGCAAAGCGGCAGGGCCTGTTTCTGCACACAGCAGTGCAAGTCAGAAAAGCGACCCCAAGTTTCAAAAGGGATTTTATGAAATCTCAGGGAGGCAACGTTTGCCCATTCAACAAAGCTCTGCATGGTTAGAAAGACTCCTATGATGTTTTGAATACCACAATGTGTCATTTATTCCTTTTCATCCAGGAGGAAACTTCTCTCTTTATAATTTATGAGACTATGTTTGGTAACAAGCAGGCTGTGAAATCTCTATGGGGAATGAGGAACCTTAGAGCAAATACCACCTCATGAATAATTCCTGTAGCACAGAAGAAGGAGCAGCAAGGACATTTTACGTACCCTTTCAGTCATCCCTTCCAAAGGGACCAGAGCTCACGTCTCTGCCTGAGAGAAGTAAAGTCAGGGCATACGTTGCAATGGGACAACCTTTTGGCACTGGAACGTTTTCATCCCTTAAGCTAGGATAAGAGGGTGTGACTATGCCTGCTCACTCCTACAGCAAGAACATTTCCTCTCATGAAGCCCACTTTGGCTGCCCTGCCTAGCCAGCGGGCCCTGCTTCAGATTTAGTCTTCAGGTTTATTCCATTGGCATCAGAAGGTTCAAGGGCAACTGATTTTTCCTCAAAGTTTCTGTCCACCCATATCTGTGTCTTCCAGCTGTGGCAGACAGGGATAGGTGTCCTCAGGGGTCAGAGCATGTGAATAGACTCATTTCAACCAAAGGGGTTATAATCAGTGGCTTTAACTGCAATATAAATTAGCAGCAAGACACTTTCTTGTAAATAATTGATTTTAATCTTGTTCTGCGTTTATTCTTTGATTCTATTGCAAGGGAGATGTAGACCTTGCTGATAACTAACCATGAAGATATGTTGATTTGGAGCTGTATATGGTCTTTGCACAGAATTAGGCATTCGGTTTTGCTATCCAGGAAGACACAAGGTGAACATAATTAAGCTGTTACACGGCTTAACGTGCCCTGCTTAGGTTCTTAATTTCGTATGACAGACAACAGCAAATGAAAACTGAAAAAAGCCAAGTTGTTTTTGCATCCTGCTGTTTTGGGATGGAAACTGGGAATTAATAAAAGTGCAGTAATTTAAAACTATGGTAAATTTGTTTCATGTATCATTTGCTCTTCTCAAATTACATTTTGCACTGGAAATGAATGGCCTGGTTACTGGAAGCCTTATCATTAGTCAAGGATTTTAAACAACTAAAGCAAAGCAAAGCAAATATTCCTTCTGTGCCTGGAGAAGAGGCAGCTGCTGCCCAGAGCTGGTGCATCTCCTCGGTAAAACCCTGGTTCAAGGTGGTCAGCCGTGACTTTCCTTCTCCTAGAGCTCCAACTGTCCCAAGGGCTTTGAGAGCAAACAAGCATTGTTTGAATGTTATCTATTGGTGTTTTTTCAGTTCATGCTGTTTTAATACCCTATGGCAACTTTAAAATAGGCCATCATGATTCTGAATTAAATTTCAAATCTACGCTTATTTTAATAAAAAAAAAGTGAAGTTAAAAATAATATGTGAGTTTGTCAATATGTAGATTGAAAATTATATTTAATAATACTTGGTAAGAAATATGTCATATTTATGGAAGTCATAAATCATATTTAATGTTACTTATTATGCCTCTATGGTAGGCATTAGAGTGCTGTGTACCTCCACTGCATCTGCCTGAGGCCAGGTAATTAAATTCATGAGCCAGCGTGCTCGGGGAACAGAGGAGGACGGGGCTTGGCTAGCAGAGGGTTGGATCTGCAGTTACCATAGAGGCAGGGACCACATGCAGGATGATGAATGAGTGTAATTCAGGCATTTATCATGTTGTGGGGGGTAAGAGCTTTCTCAGTTGACCCACTTCTGGGAGCTGGGCACTTCTGGAGGGGCAGTGAGGTGCTTTGTGGCTGTGAGCACTCCTTCCAGTGAGGTGCTGGGGCACTTCAGGGGATACTGGCTGCATCCAAGGCCACTGCTACCCACTGAGAAGCCTGATGGCCTAGAGTTTCTCTGAATAACCATGCCAGAAGATACCAATTCATATGTTTATGAAATCCAGGGCAGACTCGCAGCTTTAGTACTGAGAAATCATATTATATAGTCATATTATATTGTCAAGACCCTTTTGGTCTTGACATTTACAGTCCCCTTTCACCAGGACTTTAGATTATAACTGTGTTGTGGCTGCATAAAGGATCGTTTATGCACCATGCCATAACAGCATTTTATTCTGACAGTCATATACTCTCAGCTGTAACCACAGCTATGAGCAGGAGTTAGACCTACGCACTATGGAAGAGGGTGTTTTTCTTTCAAGCAGCCTCTGAGAAAACACTTGAAATGAGCCTCCACACTTTGTGCACACAGTTAATATAATCTTTAAGTTCTGCTTAAGAAGCAATGGCAGCAGAAGTTGTTTTCTTCCTTGTAAGCTGGAAATCCAAATACGAGACTAATATAATAGCACATGAAGAGATGAAAGCCCCATCTGGGACAGTTTATATGCATCGCAGTTCTATTTGGGGAGGTTTTTTTGGTGTCCTTACTTCTAAAGCTGTCAGTTAGCTTTACTGCTGCACGCACTTAACCTTCCCCTGAACACCAACTTCAAAGCATCAGTGCTTTGGGGGCGTCATCAGTCTTTCAGATACAGAAAAATATTGCTTTTTGCTAAAAGATGTGCTTTGTTCCTTTTGTTGGGTAAGCAGAATGTCCCGGCAGCCTCAGCACTTCATCATTAACTGCAGAACATAGTTCACACCCAGCTTGGGAGAGAACTGGAGCAAAAAGAAAAATGGTTTGGCCTCCCTGCCCCTGACCCCATGCCACCATGTTATTTTTCACAGGATCACTAAGAAGTTCATGAGCATAAATCAGTATCATTCAAAAACCAAACGTCAAAGGAAACAATGAGAATCCCAGGGTTTTATGAATGGGAGGGATTGTGCTGGGCTGCCAGGCTTGCATCAATGTGAAGCTGGCAGGGGACACCACCGCAAGGCAATAAACGCTGCCATCTGTTACTCCTGAGCTCCCGGAGCACGGAAGAAGCACCAGTGACAATCAGCCCTGCCCTGACGTGAGGTGCTCAGACAGCTCATTCCCACCCACGAGGGCAGCAGGCAAAGCCATCGTGTGGTGGTGCTGCTGGGGTTTTGCCTTGGTGGAGCTGCCCTGGGGAAAGGCACCTCGTGAGGCTGGAAATGCTGCAGGGTATCCCCATGAGGGGAAAGCCTCCCTGAGCTTTCCAGCACTGTGGTTGTCCGATGCTCACCCGCCCTACAGCAACGACACAGATCGGTGCCTTGGTGGCATCTGGGCCTTCCTTTTCCACCTGGGAAGGTCCAGTGCCCAGCACGTGAGAAAGCACTTTGTGTATTTTTGCATACATATATCCACCACCTCCCCGCAGCAGCTCACCCCAGGTCTGAGGCTCGTTCAGGAGAATGCCCTGGGCAAAGGGGCTCCTTCCCCTCTCCCCAGCCACCCTGCCAGCACTGATCTACCTACCTCCAAGTGCATAGGACATGTTTCCTGGGGCACTAGGGAAGCTGGATGTGTAGGGTCCTGCCACCCCGCTGTAAGCATCTCGCCCACGTTCCCTGTCCCTGTGCAGGGGTGAGCCTGCCAGCTCCCCGGCCATGGGAGCAAACAGCTTCCCACTGCTCAGCTCAGGGGCATTTGCATCGCTTTGTCAGGCTTGGGCATGGTGCATTTGGGATAATTTATACCCAAGATACCTGCAGGTGAGGTCTTAAACACAAAGGCGCTCCAAAAGAGTTCTCCCCTGTGCAGAGAAATCCGCGGAGTCTAACAACAGAAACAGAAAGGGAGAGGAGACACCCAAATACAAAAGCAGTCTGCTCAAAAGCTACCCTGTTATTTTTAATGCTGAGTACTACTCCTGTTTGCAGACGTGGTTTTTTTTTTGCCACCCTGAGTCCATGCAGAGAGAGGGATAAATCTCTGTAATAGCTCCTCATTTCCGTTTTCTTTGCATTCAGATAATATAATTCCAGGTTGAAAGGCTGGGTGGACAATACTGGCTACACGTGCAACACTTCTGGAAACGGACCTTGTATGCTTATCTTTGAAAATCTGGCCCCTGGGGGATGTCTTAATTTCTCTCATTATTTTATCTTGTCCTCTTGTATGCCCTTCCCCTGCCACCAGGCATGTGGTGGCTTGGAGCTGTAGCCACAGTCCCCCGTGAACACATCAGAAGCTGCTGACCGTACCACCAATTCACTGCAGAGCTGCAGGAGGGACCAACTGTGCCTAATTATGGACATCAAAACACCAGTCCCGCAGCAGGGACAAGCATGCAGATGAATCTCTCAAAAGATTTAATTACGTAGAAGTGATTTCTATTTTGAAATCCCACAGGATTTCTGTTTCGAAAATTAGCTACTAGGAAAGACGCTTTTTCTGTCTATTTGTGTCAAAACATTTGTGTCCCTCCTACCCTCTCCCCTAGTTCACTTTATATTTACGGGAAACAGTGCACGCATCGTGACACTGAATGTAGTCTGAGCAGTCATTTTCCTCGAAACCAGATTCAGTGATCGGGATTGAACTGAGATGTGCCTGAGTTTCTGCTGAACGTGAATAAAAGGCAGCTAAATCCTTACCTTTGAGCTTGTCAAACAAGAGTGATTGAAAATATGCAGCTAGCTGGAAAAAAAGCAAGGTGGAAACCTGTGTGAAGCTAAACAGAACAGCCTCATAAGCTGATTTTTAGCTTAACTGGTTTTCATCTAGCGAGAACTTCACCAGGAGGAAAATAAGACTAATCAGACAAGCAAAAAAAAAAAGCGGTTCACATTAAAAAACCATTTCATTTGCAATTAGGTCTCGAAACACTATTAGCAATGACTGGCAGGTACCTGGAACCCAGCTACCTTTGCTAAGTGATCACTTATACAGTGCTGTGGCCCAGCAATTATTTACTACATCAACAGATAAACATGTTTGACCAGAGCTATTATCTAATTTAGATAATTCATGTGCAGTCGTTGCCCTATATGAAGGAGTGAACGGATTTACGGCGCCTTTCTTTGACTGGGGACGCTCCAGTTCAAAATCCCAGTGTGAAATACAAATGTTGTAGACCCCTGGTCGTACCACCTGGGTAAACAGTTAGAAGTGCCTTTTTTCCCCAATCCAACTGTGGACAAGGTGGTTTCCTTTTCCAACACAGTTCCATGAGGAGGTGGGTTGGGTCGGGTTAAGAGAGCTGAGCCTCTGGCCAAAGCCGTCCCCACCAGACACAAGCCTGCTGGGCTGCCGTGGGCAGAGTCACAGAGGACATGCATGGGACAATGGGCAGCAAGCTGTCTGCAGCCCGTGTCCCTGATGGGGAGGTGTCTGAGCCAGGAAGGATGCAGAGGGCATGGCTCAGATGACTCCTGGCACAGGCATTGGTGGCAGGTGGTGGTTCCCCTTCCAGTTGCCCTTCTCATAGCGGGCACCATCTCCCCGAGCTGTGGGGAGCCCTCCAGAGGTTGTCCCAGAAAGGGTCTTTAAAGGTCAGCATCACTGACTGATATGTCTAAAAGTCACCTGCAAAGGAAAATTAGATTTTTCATCCCCCTCCCAGTGCAGCAGCCATTGGACGTGGGTGCCAGCTCTTCCTGCAGCAGGACTCCTGCAGGTTCTAGATCCATGCCAGGGACTAAGCACTCTGGCAGCCGAGGGGCACAAGGAGACTACCTGGAGGAGGAATGACTACATTGGTCCAGAGATGGGCAGTCAGAGCTCTCAGCCTCCAAGCTGTATGGCTGCTGGCAAACTTTGGGGTTGGGGGAATGGCTCACAAGGTGCACCAGCCCATCTACTCAACAAGGTCTATCCTGGTACTTCTGGGGGAGAAGCAGAGAAGGTGAACCAGCAACTGCAAGGAAATCGTGTGTATGTATACACCTTCCCAAGCCCCTTTCAGTCCCCCGTTTGCTAGAAAAACCAAACACTACTGTGTCTTTGGTATTGGGAGCAATAGCACATAGAGAGAGGAACAAAGACAAGTGAAACGACCATACAGGACAGGGGGCAACACCTTGGATCAGAGAGATGGTGGATCCTGCCAAAACAGGCATCCCAGCTTCCCAGCCACTGTGGAGGGAAGGGTGCAATGCTGCCGGGTGCCAGGCTGGCCGGGAGCTCTGCTGAGATCCTGACGACCTATGTGTCCATCCTCTCACAGTGACATTACCACGGTGTTATTCTGGTCAGGAGAAGGTAGCCACAATGGTTTATGTCTTGGGGAGCAAAATGTGCCACACAGCAGCACAAAGAACAAATACCCCAGAGGCTGCCAGCTCAGGCTCCCTGGATGCTTCTCACTGTGGTTCTTAAGGTTCCTTAATCTTGTGTCTCAGCTTTGGTAGCAGATAGCAAGCCTGGATCTTAAGCTGTAAAAATCCACCAGCAAGCACAGGCTGGGATAATTTCCCTAACCTAGAGTTCTATCTTTTTCTTTTTGTGCACATCCAGAAGATGTAGAGGAGTGGGGCAGATATTGAAGTCACAAAATTATTATATAGATGCGTGTGTGGGTAAAAGCCAAGGCTGGAAACCAGCCAGGGAGCCAAATACTTTACCCAGGTGAGTGGGTATGAGGGCTTGTGATCCTGAGCGATCCTGGTGCGGGTTAGAGGATGGCAGGGTAATTCAGGTAGAAAGAGACCTTAGCAGGTCATCGCTGTGGCCCAGCCTCCCCCTCAGAGCAAGACCAGCCCCTTCGCCATCTGCTTTTGCCTTTCCTTAGTTCTGCTCCTTCACAAGCTGACCCCGAGGAACAGATTGCCTGGCAGCAGAGGCAGCTGGGTCCCTGCAGCGGCGTATCCCGGTTGGGGCGGCTCCTTTCTTCTGCTGGCAGTAGGAAGCAGGGCTGGGCTGCTGGGGGGCATCTCAGGCAGGGGTGGGGGATGCCTTCAGCAGCTCCTTTGAGTGCTCTGCCGCAAGCGTGACCTGAAATTGCTTTGCAAACCCCCTGCAGTCTTCAGCACTGAGGGACAAACGGCCTTAAAAATGGAGAATACTGTTTTATTAAATATACAGAATATGGCACAATCCAGTGTCCTTATTGAATCAGTTTGAAAATATATGTATTTGCATACAGCATGCTGTGTGTTTGTAGACGCGTTCATTTCATAAGGCTGCCCACAGAGGTCGGTAGGGGGACCAAAAGATCAGAGAAGCCAAACGGGAAGGAAAAGGCAGCCCTTTATTTGGATGTGGGGCTGACAGAGGGCTTGGCTGTGCGTTAGTAACGGTGAGCTGCCACTACAGGAACCTGTTTTGTTCCTAAGACACGTTACAAGTCAGCAGACTGCCACATTTTTCTGACTCATCAGCTGATATTAATTAATGACTTGGGAACACACCAAAAATTCCCATTGGCCTGCCTTCCTTGAAAGGCTGCAGTTGTTTCTCTCCCCCTCCCCCTGGCTTTAGAAAAAAAAAAAGATCACATGGACAAAGCTATACATTTTAAGTATGGGAAACGACCAAAATAGCTCATCCCCATATTCCATGTAGAGCAGTCCCCTGCCTGCTGCAAGGACCAAGGCCAGCTTCCCCCTTCAAAAAGGTGCAAAAAAACCAGAGGGCAGGATGCAAACCTCATAAGGAACATAAAAGGAAACACCAATCATTTTTTTCCTGTCTTTCTTATGAAAATCAGCTTTGTGTATGACCAAAATTGCCCGTGACAACACAACTGCCCATTCTGTGGGCTGCTGCAGCTCTCTGCCAGCCAGGCCAGTAATTCTGAGCAGCAGGATTTCAGGTACAAAATGTATTCAGACACAAAATGTCTTAATTTCTCTCAAACAAAGGAACGAGGCAACTCCACTGAACTAGCAACTGCAAAAAACCCCAGCATTGTCCTCCTTCAAAGAGAGCAGCCATAGCCCCTTGTCTCCTTGGGGTCTGGCCACCTTTGCTTATGCCACATCTGCATCCTCACCAGGGCCAGCATCCGTTAAAACCCTGAGACCTGAGGGTCAGGTTTCCAGGCTGACTTCCAACACCTGCATTTTCCTGTCCTAGCAAACAGAGCCACTGGTCTTAGATTTTTCTGAGATCCTTCATCCCTTAGTGTAATGTCCAGTTTCCCATTTGAATGATTTGTGTTGATATGAAACCAATTTTTCCAAAATCCCCTGTAAATATTAATCCTCAGAGGAGTGTATTTAGACAAAATGTAAATAGTTTTGTTTATAGAATTTTGTTTGAACAGAACAACTGCCACCAAGATATCGTGTGGTCTCCAGGGTATTATGAATAGTGCTTTCATACTTTTCTGTTACTGGGATGTAATTAAAAGATCCTTTTTTGTCTTGAGTCATTACTGGATAAATAAAGCCTCCTTGTGAACTACCTCAACCTCCTTCAACATGGACGCAAACACAGAGCAAAGCCGTGTTTCTGAATTCTCTCTGTTTTTAACTGATATTACCCTCTTACTAACAGCTTAAGCACATCTTTGTGGACACAGATGCTCAGCCACATCTTTACTGTGGTTCTCATACTCCTATACTGATTTGTGAAGCACCAAGGAACATTAAATGCACTTTTCACAATTCATAGAGATCGTTTTAGTGAGTGGAAGTCCCAGTGAAATAATCCCACCTTCACCATCTAACTCCAAATGAACAAGTCTTAGGAAGACAGAGGTGAATAAAACGGGCTGAGATACTTACCCCCCACGGGTACTGTCACAGTAAATGACAGAGTCTCCAGTGGAATGTTCGATGAGGGCAACTTTAGTGACTTGCACATGTACAGAACAGAGTCCTCTGTGAAGTTGTACCTCAAAAATACATTCATGAATGCTCCTACTTTTTGTCTGTAAGGGTTTCTTGGAATGGACTTTCCTGGGACAACATTTATTTTTGCTCCTGCTGTTCTTCCTGCTTTCACATTTCAGTGACTGGAGCACACAAAAAAAAGTCCTGGCATTTTCTTCTTCCCCTGAACACAAGGGGCCAAATGCATGTTTGCTTTGGACAAATGACTCATACACATTCAAACTTGAAGCAGGTCTTATGGTCGCATTATAAAGATTATAAAAGCGGTCGGCATAAAGCTGCCTGCCGTACCAGGGACACCAAAAGGGCTGCTGGCTGCCCAGGACCAGAGGCAGGGAGGCCAGCTGGGAGGCAGGCTGAGAACAAAATTACACCTCCCTAAGTATCATATTCAGAAATACGAACAGCTTCTCACGCAGAGCTCAGAATTTAAAAGTCGATAAATTGCAGAATGAACTCAGGCAGTTATTTACTTTATCCCTTATCCTTGTTAATTCTGCGGTGTACCCTTGCTCATCTAAAGCTTAGCATTAATTTAGCCTCAAAAATTACAAAACATTTAAATGCTTAGACATAGAAAAAGTTTACTAGTAAATTGGCTGGCTTATGAATTTATAAGAGCACAGAATTGTCTCACTTACTTTAAACTCCCAGTGGGTCAGTCATATCAGGGAAAGAGCATTTGATGAAAAATTCCAAATCATTATCTGCCTTCCTGACAGGATTGCCATGGCGCTTCCTCTTTCTCACTGCTGACCTGTAGTGGGGAGTGTTGCTTTGAAATACAGCCCTGAACATGAGGCACCTTTCACGAAAAGGGAAGAATAAAAAAGAAAAACAAGGAAAAGGAAGCAACACCAAAACCCCATCTGCCTTCATGTGTCAGGGCTGTGCAGCCCAAACTGGACTGACTACTGACCTAACAAAACCAAACTGATTCATGCTTTTCTGGCAGAAGACTCAGTTTCAGCCCCCACATGTCTCTAGACAAAATTTGCCTCAAATTCTGATTTTAGAGTGTGTGTGTTTTGAACACGTGAGGTTTTAGGCTTTTCAGAGGAACAGAAATGCTTTGCGGTGATTTCTAAAGCAAGAGTGGAAAAAGGGTCTGAAGGATTCTCAGCTGAGTTTGTCTGTGCTTACTGGTGCCTCAAATTATTGTTATTTAAATGCAGAAGGGTTTGTATTAACTGTGTGTTTGTTCATGGCAAATCCGAAAACAAAGTTTGACTTTAATAATGGAGTTGGTAGCACTGAAACACTGAATCTAAAACCCTGTAAATAGCAAATCCTTTTGTGGGTGCCCTTAAAGTCCAGACAGTAATCCGTGCTGTTTGCATTGGATTTTCCCCTCTACTTCCTCCATTTTGGTTGAAAAAAAAAATATTACAGTTATCTGGTCAAACAAGTGTGCCTGCCCCATCCAAATTCATGGAGAAAATGCGTTCATTTGAGTTCAGTGACCCAATTCATCAGCCTGATCTGGGTTATCAATCTGTGTCTGCACATACCAGACTATTTAAAAATGGAAACTAGAAGAGCTTCCGACTGCTCCACGTCAGGAGCAGAAAAGTGAGTTGTACAGGTCATTCAAACAGATATCTTAAATAAACCAAACACCTTGAACTAACCCTAATTAAAATCTTCTACTAATCCTAATAAAAGTCTTCTTTCCTCAAATTTTACATGCAGCATTTGGCAACGTTATCTCCTTGAACACAGCTCCTTTTTTATTATTGCTTTAGCATGTCCACGTGGTTCAATTCATAAATGAATGATGATACAAATGCTATGTATTATGTGTCCACATCCTACAGCCTTGTAAACTCTTTGGGTAATACCAACAATAATAAGTATTGACATACCATTGTAATAAAATGGTGACAATACACCAATATATACCAAAACTAGTGAATGGTCTAATCCAGAAATGCCTCAAGAAAGGAAATTCTAGTTCTCTTAAACAGACAAAGTGTGGCAAGCAGTAGAATAACTGAACTCAGATACTTGCCCTGCTCTTCCTCCCCCAGAAAACAAATGTGAAATTTTCATCCTGTAGCTCAGTAGCTTTTAACATCCACCTGGCGTGGCCTTTACAGCGCACGAGGCTGGGCAAAACCAGGTAAGAGGGATGCATTTGAGCCAGCGCCACGTTTAAACAAGGTGTCACGTCATGTCAAAAAAAAAAAAATAAAAAATGACACCAGGCCTTGATGCCACGTGCGTTGAGCAGAGCTTCACTGCCGGGTGTCTTGTCTCTGCCGCCTGCGCCGCGGGGCGCTGCCGGGAGCTGCTGGGTGCCTGCAGCCCTCCCGTGGACGTGGGGACCACCCCTTGCCGTGCCCGCAGGACTGCTGCTCCAGAGGGTGGGTGTCCTGGTTAGAGGTAAAACAGAACTAGCTTTCTGTTCGGCAACTTTGCTTTTCAATTAACCCTCTTCCTGCTAACGGAACTCTCTGAAATTAACGGCATGTTTTCAAGAGAGCAGTCAACCCTCAGAGTGGTAAGACCTGATTGTTTATAATTTATGCCAAGGAATGGTATGCAGAGGCTCTTCCTTATTGCTATAGGAACCAAGGCCAGCTAACTTTGTTATTTGCTGGAAGAGCAAAGCAGAAGAGCGTAGAGAGGCCGCACCTGTAGGGAGGAGTGGACAGGACAGGTCACCCAAAACTGACCCACAGGGTATTCCATCTGCATCATGTTCAGTATAAAAGCTGAGGAATCAAAGGGTCAGCCTCTTTCTTCAACAGCAGGTGTCCGACAAGGACTCTGTCTGTTTGTCTGTCTTTGATCATGATCCATGCATTCCTGACTCCACATCTGGAATCCAGTTCCTCTCCATCGCTGAGTCCAGTCTGGGACTTTCCCAGTGCCTGCAGGTGATGTGATTGTCATTCTGGGAGCTCGATACGGTTTTATATATACTGTATATATTTCATAATTTTCTTTTTGTCATATTATTAGTATTTCATTAGTTTCTTCTGAACTCACAAGTCTCTTTCTCTCTCTTCCTCCTCTTCCTGAAGGGAGATGCTCTCCCTTCTCTGAACAGAAAGAGGTCAGAAAGAATCTCATTCATTTCAGTGGTCAGTCTGGCTCAGACCACGACAGTGGGCAAACCAGTATCCAGCTGTTAGTGTCATCCCCTCTTGCTCTTTTCAGCTCCTCTTTCCCCTGATGCCACCCCTTTCAGCTTATTGCTGTACTAGGTACCAGCCTGGATCCTGCAGCTTTTGAAAGCTATAGTGAACTTCCAGTGCTGTAACAATGTGGCTACTAGAAGAAAAGGAGTTAAAGGCTTAAAAAAAATAAAATCTCACACAAACTAGCAATAAAAGATTTATTTTATTAAATTATGTACTCCTGAATACACATCTACAATATACAATAAAATGTGGTTGTATGTGGGGCTCAAGCAGTTGTTTTTTCAACCCCCACTTTGAAAGCCCTTGGTAAAAGGCCCAACTGTTCTCTTTTAAAAAGGATGGGATTTTGGCTGAAATTCCCTCAGGACACAGAAGCAGATTCATAATCTAATCATTTATTTTCATAATTGCCTGCTAGATTATGGAGTGCTCCTGTGAAGCTTTGGATATTGCAGCCCGATTGTGAAACAAGTCCTTACCCATTATCTGCCAGCAATGTTTATACACACAGAGCTAAAGATCAGCCAAAATTTCATTACAGGAAATAGAAAACACTGGAAGATGAATGCAAAAAGCATTTGGTAGAAATTAAAGATATTGAAACGAAACCTTTTCCCTGTATTGAATTAGGAACAGAATATGTTGCGAGATTCAAAGGCAGAGCTACAAGAGATTACCAAGATCATTTAGTGTGTCATTTTGCAGAACATGGACCTCAGATTTCCATGTTAACCCCTGTTGTAACCAGAGCATCTCTTTCAGCAGGAAAAAATTGCAATCTAAGGTGGATATTAACGTGGTTAATTGCTAATTACTCCTTTTGTTAGTCACTTGAACTTTATTTTTAATCTGGATTGTTTCTGTCTTCGGCTCTTGTTGATGGATGATGCTATATATTTGTCTGTTAGGCTGAAGAATTGTCTGCTAACAATTTTTTGTTTCCTGTGTAGATATACACAGGCTGCACTAGCCTTGCTTTTGATAAGATAAACAGACTCCTCTCCTTGAGACTTCCTGGTGTTTTCCAATTTTTTTGGTCATCCTGGTAGTTCTTACTTGAACCCCCTCCAGTTTTTCAATATACTCTTTGAAATGCTGACACCAGGAATGGACTCATTTGGCCAGTGCGCTGCTGCCAAACATGGAGGTAATACATCCTACTTCCTCCCACTCAATATTCCCCTGCCTTTAATCACTTGGCAGAAGGGCTGGGTGAGCAGCTCATGTTCGGCGTGGCCTCCAGCTCTTTTCCAGTCTGCCGCAGTTTCCTGGGAGGAAGCACTGCCCTTCCCCAGAAGGATGCTCTGCACCCCATCTCCTCGGGTGTCTGGATTTGAGCTTGGCTACATTAAGTGCATGGTTTTTAACAGCAACCAGAATATCAGGTGATGCAGTGCTGCTGTGTGCCACTTCCCTGTCCGTGCCTCATTTGCCGTGTCACCGAGCTGTACATCACTGGCGACCTTCAGGAAGATGACAAAGCTTTAAGATCTATTTCATGTTCCCTCAAAGCAAAGGGTCATATTTCTGTCACAGAAATATCTCTGTGCTTGTGGTTCTTTGTTCAGGGATCTCTTCTCTCACAATTTCTCTTTTGTCTAACTGCAGGTCCGTTGCCACTGAACTATATACTATCACCAAATGGTAATAAGCAAATGCACCAAATTACATACAGATTGGGTTCAGTTCTGCAAAGAATCAATTCTAGTTCATGAGAATTCTTAATCACATAGAAGTGTCTAACAGTCACTGGCCGGGAAGTTAAAGCATTGCTTTGCTCCTCATGGGACGTTGACCACTTATTGACATTGCACAGGAAAGTGCTTTTACAGTCCCCCCAGTGTGTATGCAGCAAATTAAACTGCATACGCTTATTAAGAATTGCTTTCTTCTAGTTACTTCTTATCCTTCTGGCACTTTTCTATGGGCTTTATAATTTTGGCTTTCCAAACTGTAGAGAGCAGTTTAAAACTTGTAATTTGTCTCTGGATGCTGTAATTGCAGTTGGGTATGCCTGCGTGCGCTCGGCTCACTGCAGACCTGCCAAGCGTCTCCAGGTTGGCACCAAACTGCAACAACCCACCAAATCCCACCAGAGGTTCCCCAGTCAGCCTGATCTCAGCCTGCTCCTGACATATTGCCCACCACAGCACGTGCTCAGCCCTCCTGTCAGAGAGCCCATGCAGCGAGCATGGCTGGAACCCAAGGGGGAGACCGTCGTAGAATAGAATCATAGAATTGTAGAATCGTCTAGATTGGAAGGGATCTTTAAGATCATTGAGTCCAACCATCAGCCTAACACTGCCAAAACCATCACTAAACCATGTCCCTAAGCACCATGTATACTTGTTCTTTAAATACCTCTTCCAGCTAGGACCTGGAGCTGGCTCACCCTGTGCCACCAAGCAGCCATGCCACTGTCACTCGAGTCCTGTGCTGGGTTCCCAAAAACTGAGATGCCTGAAGATTGGCATCCTGCTGCCCCTCCAACTGGAAGCAAGAGAAGTCTTATGGAGCAGGGGAGGATGAGCCCAGTGGGCTGCAGCTCTCAGTACAGTTAGTGAAAATAATAACAGCGACAAGAAAAGTGTGATTCATTGTGTCATGCCAAAAGGAAGTCCCTGCTGGAGCTTGCCTGGTGCATACAGGTGGGACACAGCATCCAGAGCAATGTGGGCAGGAGAGACGAGCAGGCAGGACCTTGTTCCCGAGGGCCTGCACTGGGGAGCCATGGCCACAAGCAGCACGGAAAGCAGCTCCATCAGCCCACCAGCCCAATTATCTCTTTTTCTGTTTGGCTGGCCGACAGCGAGCAGAAGGGCTCTTTAGTGTGAGGGGCAATTTGTGTCATCTATTTAGGCAGCAGTGGTGCGTTTCATCCTCAGGAGCCGCTGTGGTGCCTTCGCTCTCCCCTTCCTACCCCCTGGGCACACACACGCACAGGACCTGGCGTCGCTCAGACAAGCTGCTGTACAGCAAGATTTTTCCAGCTGCTGCTGTTTTAAAAGCTTTAACCGATCCTATTAGCTGTCTTTGGAGAAACACACCTTGCAACTCTGATGAGATCACAACATCCTTGACGCCTCTGGAGGCCAGACGTTTCATTATGGGATGACTAACGGAGTAAAAAGCTTTTCTTCTTTCTGCAGGCAGACAAAATCCACATCCCTGGAGACCACCCTTCCTGCCCCACCCCCCACACGTCATTTTATGCTGGATTTTCAACTACTGATTCTTAGGTGGAAAAAAAAATATGTCTGGTTTCAGTGGAAACCAGCCCAGTTCAGCCCCCGGAGGTGATCTTCATAGGAAGCCCTGGTCTGCTGGGACACTGGCGCTGAGCATGATACAGGAGCAAGCTCCAGAAGTGGACCCAAAGCTCTGCAGCCATGACAATGAAGCAGCCGTGCCCCTGCGCAGCCTAGGGAAGTGGAGCAGGAGGCAGTTGCAGGGTTATTCCTCCAACCTGGCAAGAGAAGAGACAGAGTCCACCTCAAGCCAGGCAGTGGGTTTGTGCAGCTGGCAATCCGATCACTGGCAGCACCAAGATTTACGCCATCTCCAGCTGATCCCGAGACGAGGAGGAGGATGAAGTGGCATAAATGCAACTTATGGTCTTCTCCAAGCACACCTGAACCCAAGCAGGGCTTGGCTGGACTTCAGCAGCCGACAGCTAGAGCAGCCGATGGTGCTGAGGTTCGTCTGCGGGGAGCGAGTGATAATGAGAAGCTCACTGACGGATCTTGTTGTTGCTCAGGGCCTCATGCCACCACCTGGATTACAATCCTGGGCCTTGAAAAGCAAGTCTTGTCGTGACATGGCACTCCAGAAAGAATTGAGTTAGACAATGGGAAAAATTTTAAAAACAATCTTATAAGTAATTGGGCCAAATAACATGATAGGGGATATGATATACCCACTCAATGCCATGTTCTTCTGAAGTTCTGCATGACGAGTTGCAAAAGTGGCTGAAGGAGATGCGAATCGAGTCAATTTGCAAAGGTAAAAGCCAGCTGGAGCATACCACTTCTCATTATCTGAGAGTTCATTACATGGTGGTCACCTGCTCCTTCAGCCGCTTCTATGATTTGTCACGTAGGATTCCACAGAAGTGAAAAAATCTGCATGTTTCTCACATTTCTGGTCCTGCTTTCTCTGTGTCCATGCAATGACACAGAAGAGCAGCAACATTTAAGCCAGGATTCACAGCGACATGTGTCAGATTGCATGAAAGAGGAGGAAAAAAAAGGACTCTTCCGATCTCTTTGCCAACCCTATTAACTGCACATACAGTTGCACCTCAGTTTTTGCTGCCATCCCTGTGAATCCAACAGCTGAATTATTAATATTTAAAGTAACCCCTATTCTTAAGCAGCTGCAAAACTGCATTGTAAAGCAGATTCATTCTTATTCAAGTGACACTGAAGCAGTACTACAAGCCTCCTTTGTCATAAGCTCTGAGTGCAATGCCTGGGGGGGTCCTGGACAAGAAGGACTGCTCTGGTTAATGACAGTGTTAAGGATGCCTTGCAAGGTGAATGCGTTGCTCTACATGTGCAGTAGCTTCTAACTGATGACCTGCACATGCTGAAGCATCGCAGACACTCCTGATAAGCCTCTATTCAAAACCCGAAAAGGCCAGGAAGTGTTTTAATGTAATTATTCTCAGCTTCAAAAAAAACCAACAAGAAAACAGCCCACATTAAAAAGCAGGCTGTTTTCTTCCATCCTGTCTTCCATCCCTACTCAACTTCTTTCCTTGGCTGGAAAGAGGTTTAACACCCCCTATCTTAATTGGGGGAGGTTGAACAGCAGGTTCATGAAAGTGACTGAAATAGTACTAGAGCTTCAACCATTTTCCATTCTTATAATTTTTTACATGCTTTCTCCTTTGCCATTGTCCTTTATTAAAAGCCTGTATTGATTTTGATCTGTCCCTCTGCCTGCTCTCTCCCCTGGTCGCTCAGACGCTTACAGGAATTTAAATAGACTGTCATAAATGGTGGTCTCCAATCTGAAGGTTGTTTAGAAGGACACTGTCAAGACATTTCTTACATTTATATCTTAGAAAGTTGTTGTCTTAAAATTTTAAGATATTTTTTTTTTATGGGATTGATGTTTAGCCAAGCATAGGTTAGATTCAGATTTCACTTATTACCTGGGATATAACTGAACTAATATTTTTCCTTCAACAGAGAGCTCCTACCAATATAAACATTCCTCATGTTGTAATATAATAAACTCAGGTCTTCTACAGAAGAAAGTTAAAAATAAGAAAAGGATTGTGTATTTAACTTGCTGTTTTATGTTGTTACAGGAATTGGTGCTGGAATCTCTTTTTTTGATTATTCCTTTGATACCAAGGTGCATGGGGAGAAAGGAAAAATCATCAGCAAAGTCAAGTTTTCGTTTCCTGCGCTTACTTAAACAAATCCACGTTTTTTCTGTGAATATTTGGTTGGAAATTGTACCATGTAACTAATCCAAACTGTGAACTACCTTCTCATTCTTCACTCAGTCAAGTGTTATCTTTGATATAGCCATGTTGAATGATACATCTTTCTACTTTCTCATTTGTTTTTGTTTTGATACCAGGGTAATCTTGCCCACAAAGAATGGTTCCCAACCAAGAGAAGCATATGGTAATGAGATAAGAGCCATCAATGGCAGCAGCAGAGTAGAAGGAAATTTAGAAGGAGATAAATAAACCGAATGTTGTGTGAAGGAAATTAAATTGGACTACAAAGCTTGCAGTATGTGACCCCATTATTCAAGTTTATCTACAATGTACAAGACCAATTCCCGTCTTCTCCATACTCATCATTTATTTCCACAGCATCCTATTTATTTCCTTGGTGATCCAGTTGCTACTGCATATCTCAGGTCCTAAAAAAATCCCACAAAATAATTGTAGCATAATTTCTTCTCTCTCCTTTCGTTTTCGTTTCTGAATCTTTTCTCCCCACCATTTCCATAGTGCATTCACCAGCCTGGCCCAACAGCATGTAACAGAGATTTTAATACCTTGGTCACAGATGTTTCCTCCGTTGTCCTGTTCTCTGAGAGGACTGTGCTGCTGTGGGTTGGGAAGCAATGTCAGGCACTGCTGGCATGATTTGGAAGTATTCAATCCCTTTAATGATGCTATATGCACAGTGATGGAGTTCCAAGAAAGGGAGAAAAGAACTTGTGCACACTGCAGAGATGACCCATGCTGGCACTGTTACGCTGGACACCTTCCCCAGACTCTGGCTTATCTGCACAGCACAGCTTCACTCCCTGGAACGGGATCACGAGGGGCACATGGGCACTGTCACTGTGGTCTCCTGGGTGCCATTGAGGATGGAGGTCACCAGCACACCCCTTTCATCCTAGTTTCAACATAGGAAGCACCAGGCTTCTTCCCAAAGAGGATAAAGCAGCCAACATGCAAGGGTCTCCCATGCCTCCCAACATGGGAAAAGAAAGAGGAAATAATTTTCATTGAGAGTCCCTAAACTACATCGCCCCAGCCTTATGCTGGGGACATCTCCTCCACCCATCCAGCTTCCACCCATCCAGCTTCTTTTTGGGCTGCAGGGGATCAATCTTAAACATTGTGTTTAATCCCATTCAAAGTAATTTAAATATTTCACTAATGTAGCAATGAGTGTGTACACCAGTCCTACCCTCCTTTCAGCAAAGAGAAGAAAGATAGCACAAATATCATAAGCATAGGCTTAAGTAGAGCATAAGGCGATGGTCTTTGGAGCTAGGCCATATTTTTCCTTGTCACTCAAAAGACCTAAACTGCAAATGAACTGTAAACACCCTGAGCCTACTGACAGTGGACCATCAATCAGGCTCAGGAAAATTGAGGGCTCTCCTTGCAGACTGCTGACCTGGGATTTCCACCAGAGAAAAAATGGTAACAAATAGGGTTTGAGGTGTTTGTGCTCTGGTCATCAGGTCTGTTGATTAAGAAGCTGTTATTAGTTACACACAGTCACCCCTCCAAAAACACAACATCCTTCAAAAGTGGCTGCTCTGCTGAAGTGGTAAAATGCTGTGTACACATATGTTGAAGGGCAGCTTCTCCAGGCAGAAACACTCCCTGGGCAGAGAAACCCCACTTTTGCTGTAAACATGCAAATACAGCAAGTGTATGTGGCTTTGAACCAGCAATTACTCCCCCCCAAAAATTGAACTTAAAGTGGTTGCTGCTCAAAATCGTGCAGATTTGTAATTTTCAGGTGTGAAATGCTTTCCTCAGACAGAAAAAGGAGGTAAAAGAGAATCTAACCTAATATGGCTTTAAAGAAATGTGGGGGTATTTTGGATGAAGCGACACTTTTGATCTTGGCTAAGAATCACAAACTTGAATTATACAGCAAGTAGTTGTGGATCCACTCAGTTGTCTCTCCTAGAAAAAGAAATCATAGTCAAGTAAGTAAAAGAAAGAGGGAGAAAGGAAGCAGAACCACAACAATTTTAACTAGCACTGGTTGGCAGGTTAATTTGGTCATGAAATGCTTCAAAGAGCCATTGAGTTTCCATCTCTGCATTTCTCCCTCCCACTGATGGGCTTATTTAAGGTTTTGTTGCTTTTATGCCTGCTACTGAATCTTAAGGCACAAAAAAGATGCTAACATCTGGGCATAAATAAGGTGGTGGTGTTTTTTTTAGGGACCACTCTAGATATTGAGTGGGGGAGCTTTCATACAAATACCGCTGTCATCACGGAGAACATCTTTGAAGTTATCCTTTTAAAGGGAACTGACTGGGAAAACTAGATAAAATATGTTCTGCAGAGAAATCAACATGATTGTTGCAGCTCTTGCTTTTATAGAACCCAATTATTTCCCTTTCGAGTCTAGTCCTTTTGAACTTTATTTGAGTAAGAGGCCTTCTTGCCTCACAGTTTGAGGCAATCAGAGATAATCTTTAAAATCACTTTTCTGCAGCTGAGACACACTAAATTCCCTTCAACTGGCTAGAATAACCTTATTCTAAATGCTGTAAAATTAAAACTGATCTAATATCTCAACAGTGGTATTTCACAGCCAACATATTCATTTCTCAAACAGTCAGGAACAACAACAACAAAAAATTATCATGACAAAAGCATTGCTAAGGGAACATAAAAATTTTGTGGAGATTCACATATATGTTCTTTTCCGTGTATTAGTAAGGTAAAGTCTAGCAAACTTGTGGAGATGAGAGATACTTAGGACAGCAAGATTCAAGAGAACTGGCTTTCTTCCGGGTCTGACACAGACTTTCTATTTAAAATGGTCATGTACCATTAAGTCTAATTTTCCCATCTATGAAAAGGAGACAATGCTAATTCCTTTGTTTGTCCCAATTCCAAAGAGTTTATATCCTTTATTGGGAAGACAATCTCTCACACTGTGCACAATGCTGAATACCAGGGGGTCTTCCAAGACTGGGAACCTGCAAACATTAAGCTAATATAAATAAGAGATTATCACTGCAATGACTAACTACCTATTAATTCAGCTGGAAGATTACTCAGGCTAGTAAAGTGGCTATTCCATTGACTGTTCCGAAGCATTACGTGTTTTTCAGATGCTAACAGTATCAATTATTCTAGTTCACAGTTTGCTTGAGTGACTCAAGGCTTCCTCAGTTCAATTCTTATGAAGCAGTTGAAAGTCAGTTGAGCAAACCGTTTCATTTTCTCATTTAGTTTTGAGAGATGCTTGCCTGGAGTTTAGTCCAAATTAAGCCAGCAAGGAGTTTGCGAGTGAAAAGATACCACCAAGTATTGAGAGCTTCTAATACGCAATGTCTTCCAGAAATAGCTTGGAGCTTCATTTCTACCTTAGACAGAGCTGAATGGGCCAGCTGGGATTTTAGCCAAAACCAGGGTGGGTCAGAGACAGATGGAAAATTACAGATTACTTAAAAGAAAACAGAGGCAACATGCAAAATCTTGAGATGCCTCAGAAACATAAATGCTCACATAACCACTGCAGAGCTAGCACTGAAAAGCGGTTTCTTGAGCAACAACAAAAAACATCCATTTACTCCAGTGAAGAAGTGTGAAGTAACCAGACATTTTCCTCATTTTTTGTGAGACACCATCTCTTATAAGCTTTTGAATTGCAGCAATGTAAATAGTGTAAAATGAGAAAATAATATGTATTTTTTCACCGTGTTGAAACTAAACCCATTCAGATCTCTTTTAACAGCAATCACTTCCTTCTGGTTTTGGACAGTTCCAGTGAAGACTGAGCAGGAGGAATTTTCTGCACCCCTTCTTTGTTCTCCAGCGTGAAGTACAGGCAGATGATGCACCCAGAGATGTGCACATTTATAATTTTGGATGCCTTTGTCATCTTCTTGCTGGTCTATTTACTTTATGCCTGCACCCCTTGCAGTGAATGGAGGTGGCTGACTGCTGCAAGCAGAGCAAAGAGGGTGTCTAAGGGCCAGGCTGGGACTTTGGGGACATTCCTAGTGGGTGACTTTGAAGAGGATTCTGGCTACTTCTTTTTCTACTAAAGGAAATGGGTTCACATGATGGGTTTGAGCACCAGCATATGATCACCCATGCTCTCTAAGAGAAAGTGAAGAGATTGTCCTCATCAGTTGGCTTTTGTGAATACTCTGCTGATATTAGATTTGTTGCCATGGCCAGCTTTGTGAAGATGTTGGGAGAGAAGCAGCCGCAGCTCAGACGCTGCCTGCTGCATATTTTTAGCTGTGGATAAACCCGACACAAATGCTTCTTTCACGTGCTCAGTGAGGGAAAGGTCCTCATGGGCATGGGAGGCTGTGGAGGTGGGACCCAGCCTGCCCAGCTCCTGGAAGAAGGAAGGAAGGAAGAAACCAGCCAGGTTTTCTGGTAAAAACCTGCCTGTGTTTCACCAGAAATGATGTTTTCTGGAAGACATTTTTATTTCCACAAGCTGATATGCTCTGGTCTGAAAATAAAATAAAAAAGAAAAGAAAAAAAAAAAAAAGCAAAAGCTTTCTCAGAGCCTTTTGTGTAGTTTTACCATCTCTGAATGACATCTGAAATGCAGGGCTTTTAGTTCTAGTAAGCAGATATTGTTTTGGCTAGCTCAGGAGACTGTTCTGTAACTTCATCTTTGCTATTGAACTAGATGTTCCCTGAGTGGGAGGAACTGATATCTGAATTTCAAAGCAGTTAATAGTCTTACTTGCACTTTTGCAATATTTGGAAAATTGTAATTAACCAGCTTAGCTAATTTACGTTTTTAATATTTAAATGTTGCTTGTTACACAGAAGCTGATTGCTGTAGTAGCTTCATTCTGAAAGCTCATTAGAACTGCTAAAAGGTTTAAATACACACAGCTGAAGAAATACATGCATTTTTATAAGGCAGGTATTATGGCAGTACTTTGAATTTCATTGGCCTGAACAAATACGCCAGCCTTCTGCAGGATTTTTTATTCAAGCTCATTTGCGTTTGCTTGGAAAAGGTACATTGCTATTTTTCTGAGTTAATGCTTAAATGACATCAGCTAGCAGGTTTTTTAGCTTTATGTTTTTCACTGTCATTAACCTTCTATTATGACAGAGCTGGGGAAAATCAGACCTTTTGCGCTGCGTGTGATTCACTCGGGATGTAGGTAAGACATGGACAGAAGGAGCGAGACTGGCATCTGGAATTTTCTTTTAAAACATACCAATATTTTTTAAGTACATTGTCTCTTTACTTAAGGATGCATGCTTCTTTTCCTAAGCTGGGATGAAAGGAATTCCTGTAGGATGAGAAGACCAAGTACTACCTGCTCATTGGAGAAGGCAATGCGGAGGAAAGGGTAAGAAGGGGTGATCGGAAAGGAAGGATGTGGCAGGATGTGCTGCTTGTGCTGGGTGATGTGGTGTGACCTGACGTGGGGCACAAGGACAAGCCAAAGGTCTGGAACAAAACAGCCTTTTGCTATTTTCAGTCTTGTATTCCAGCCCCATCCCAGCCAAGCCAGGGGGGTGGATCACCCTGGCAGAAGGGCTGCTTTTCTTTATAAAAACTCTTTTTACCAGCACGTGTGATAAAGCTATTAGCTACTGTGGTAATACGGTGCAAATTTTCCTTCCATTATTTTCCCCCCTTTGTCATGTTTTCCCATTTTGTGGTTATTCTTTCTGCTGTAGTAGCTCCTTTTTCCCAAAATGTGACGGATTCCTGTCCATAAATATCACACAAGTGTGCAGAGTGCCAGATTATGATTAGGAAACCATCAGTGGGCACATCTGAATGTGTAAATACCCCTTTGTTGTTAGGGCTTTTCTGTCAGTTCAGCTATTTGGGAAAAACACCCCAGAAGCCAAAAGCTCTCTCTATATATGTATATATACACACATATACATGCAGAATCCTCCAGTCAGCAGATCTTATAAATGAACTGGCATTACCCCACCAGCATAAACCATGGCATGCTTACTTCAGCACACTGGAGCACAGGGAAAGCCCAGCTCTCCTGGGCTCCTCATTCTTCTCCTACTTTCCCTGGCACTGCCAAACTCCTGCTGCTGCCCCCTCATCCCTTTTCCACCTCTCTCCAAACCTGACTTTGCCTCCTGCCTCTTGCCCTCTTCCCCTCACACTCAGAATTTCTCCGGAGGCCCCAGTGCAGAGCCCAGGATAATGAAGTGCTTACGACAGTGGGATGCACTCTGCTGATAACTGCACGCATCAGGACTTGCCGATGCTGGTCCTAGGGTCCTTCAAGTGATACGACATAAGACTGAAAGACAGAGCTCTGCTATTTACTGCATTCCCCAAGTCCCACATCAAGCTGAAACAAAGGGATGGGAGATGTCCTGCAGGCTCCACATCCTTCTGCCCCTTTCCTGCCTTTTTCTCTGATATTAGAGCTTTGATATTCATCTGATGTTTTCTGAGACTAGTAAACTTCATCACCTGAAACTATCAGCTTCATTTTCATAAGAAAATCCAAGAGCAATAGAAGATGTTAGTGCAAGCTCTAAGCACAACAGAGATTCTGAAATGATGGTTCCTCTTCAATTCTCAAGAGTGGCAGCCAACTGTATCACAGTTCTGCCAAACAGCATCTTTAAGAGAAGGCAAAGAAAATTATTTTTTTCCTTTCTTCTAAGTTACCATGAGAACCAAGTGCCTGCTGAGAGCAGGAAGAACTTGGGAGGAAACATCCAGTGCAGAATCTCTGGTCAGGGGAGAAGAACGATGCTGCAGGAGGCAGCAGAGGTGCCGCAGATCCCACAAACCAGAAGTGGGAAATCCCAAACAGGATAGAAACAACCAGGGCCCAGGCTAGCAGGCTGTCAGTCTCAGGAGAGCTGTAATGAAAAGGAAAGAAAAAGAATGTCTTTAAGGACTGCTGTATGCCCTCGCTTGTGAGGGGGTCGAGATGACCTGACCGCCGGGCTGAGTCATGTCTATCCTAGGTGTGCCCGCTGCTGGCGAGCCTTACTGGGAGGGGGCTTGAAAATGTGGCGCTGGAAGGCAGGAGATGAGGAGGAAGGGAGGTGGAAGAAACCCGAGGCACACATTTTGCAGGCAGGTGCTCTCTTCTGGCCAGTTTAGTTGGGAGCTTGGCTTTCCTCAGCTTGTTGCGGAGGCGACAGCCCACCATCAGACTCCCACTTAGAGCTAGAAAGCAGTCGGCCTCTCTTACCTTCCAGTCCCCCAACAAGAAGGACAGCCTCTCCAGGGGTCAAGCATCTATACCATCCCATTGCTTCTTGGCTTCCACACCTGGGAATCTCTGGTGGCACTGTTGCTTTGGATGAGCAGAAAACAAAAGCTTTCAGTCCCTACTGTGCAGCTGAAAGGCCAATTTCTCAGGTTCCTCATACCTTCTTCTTTCCTCCGCCTAGCTGGGAAGAGATGAAAAAGATAACTCTCCCTTTCCTGCAAAACACAGGGGGGCTTAACACCACTCTGCAGCTTGGACCCCAATTAGCCAGGTGAAGAGAGCTCATGGGCACAAACACTGCATCCTAGCTCCAGATGGCAGCCTGCTTGTGGCTGGTGGGTGGGCTGTGACCCCCAGGTCCCCTCCCAGGCTCCCCCAGGTCCTCAGCTCTGCGAGACCATTGCAGAGGGCCTGCTTTGGACCAGGACCCATGTGACAAGGCATCTGAAAAGAAAGGGAGGTCCCATTCATTTATCTAAATTGCTTGTCACAGCTGCTGCAACGTTGCTGCCGGGCTTCAGCAAGCTGTCCATCACCCACACGGATTGCAAAGCTGAAAGGAGGCCAGGAGAAAGTAGCTTGGATGTGTTTTCTCTTTCCCAGCCAGCTCCCAAGGGTGCTGTTCGGTGCAGGAATGGAATACCCAGCTCCTGCTCGCTGACCACGGCACCGCTCAAAAAAAGTCAGGGCCACCTGGGGACCCTCACAAGCAATTCTGCATCTGTGCACAGAAAGCAGACACACTTTCCTTCTCACAGTGCTCAAGTAGCATGTAATAACTGCTTAAACCAATGGCACTGACTTGCAGTCCTAATGGCCCCTTTCCTCCTCTCCTGCTCTGGTGTGAAGAAGATCAAGTTACTCATCGGGGGCTCTCAGTACTTCCCACACCGAAATCTTTCCCACCGAAGATCTCTCACATCTAGCCAGAGACACACTGAGACCTTCCTCCCTTTAAATTTTGGGGGGAACCAGGCAGAGGGTGAAGCCTCTTGATGGGCTACTTGGGTGAGAGTTTTACTGCAATGCAAGTAGGTACCACAGGATCAAAGAGGTGCAAACCTCCGCAAGAAGGACTGTTGAAAAACCCAAAGCTGCTGACAGCCAAATTCATACTTTCCAATAGCCAAAAAGATCTAAGGGCAAAGCCTTGGTCCTGCTGAAGGGGGGAATTTCCATTGATCTCAAAGGTTTCAACAAAAGTTGGAGATTTCGATGCTTGCTTACCAAAATTCAGTTTCTAAATATTCTGGAGGCACTCACAGAAGTACAAGCCAAACATGAAGAAATCTATCTCTGCCCCCAGTTTGTGACAAAGCATTACAGGGAAAGGGGCCTTCATGTTAAGTAATGGAAAAATATAATAAAAAGGGGGATTTTCACCGAAAGCTGCAGGGTAGCGTGACTACAGCCTAAAGTATGTGAAAATACCAGAATGCAGTAATCAGACCCATGGAGATCTGGGGGAAAATCTCTTTCAGAATCTCAGTAACTGAATAAAGAAGAGAATTTAAAAAACACTATTCACTGCATCTGTTCCCTGTCATATGCCCTCCACAAACAGCCTTTTACTGAATTACAGGCATAGTTAATCTATTAAGCATAACAAGAAAGAAACAGTAATATCATCATATTTTCCCTTCTAGGGTACTAATTGCCTGTCATTTTTTTCTCATTATAAAGGTCATTTTATTGTTTGTCTTGATGCTATTGGGAGGGGCTTGGGGGAGGGGGAATCCCAAGCCAGAGGCAAGCAAAAAGGCTCTGCTTTGAGTTTGGCAGGGAGGTACTGACATCTTTTTACAGGAGGGAGAGTCTGCGTGTGTGTATGTGTGTGTCTGGACAACGTCACCGCTCGCATGCAATCTGGTGCAGCTTGGCAAGCTGCGAACGCGGTGCCCACGCTTCTTCTGTGCAAGGGGTGTTAATTCCTGTGGACATCCCTCACCATTAAAAGTGTGGCAGCTGATAAGCAGCAACGTTTATATGAGATAACTCGCAGCAATGCTTTCAAAATAAACTCTAGAAACCTGGACTGGCACCAGGAGCAGAGCCGTTCTGTGCTCGGAGGTGGAAAGGAAAAGGTCTGACCCTACAGAAGTAATTACTTGCATGGCTGTTGAATCGCAGCATTCACTGGTTTTATTGCTTTTGTGGTTCTTTTCACAAATAGCCTGTGGGTTATACATCTGAAAATACAGTCCTGCCAAAGGAAGCAGGGGGAATGGCAGGAGCAGCTAGCGTCCAGCTCAGCTACCTGCCAACTGTTTTGGCAGGAGTGGTGGTAATTTTCTTTCTGCTGCTTTAATTTTTATCATCACCATTGATGGGTTAAGTTTGGTTGGGAGAGTGGTCTGGCAGAGGAAAAAACAGAGAGTGGGTGAAAGGCAGGAGAGATGAGGGCAGGAAAGGGCAGGTTGGAGCGATGCTGAGGGAAAGGAGGGGAGGGAGAGGCTGGCAGCCAAAAGCCACCCAACCCTGAGGATGCTTCCCACCTTCACAACGAAAGCAGGGCCAGCTTGTTTGAGAGGATGTCACTGAGAGGAGGGGTTTGGGAACGTAATTTATGAGTCCTGCTGCTAGAGATTCCTCTTTGTCATTTGCTCCTCAGTGTGTTGTGCATACCAAACACTTCCCCCACAAAAGCAGATGAAGTGCTTTAATGCCACAGAGATCAAAATACTGCGCCTCCTGCTTCACTTCTGCCACTTCAAAAAGTAACCTGGGAAGTGCTTATGTAGCATATTAGTTTGTCATCTGTATTTTAAAACACGGTCTGGACAAATAGCCATGTTTCATAAGGTAGGAGGTATTAAAATCAGAGGGCTTTAAAAGAGCATATGATTTCTTCTTTTCAACGTCCCATATAAAATTACTGTTTCATCAGCTGTAACTACATAATTCTAAGATATAATTTCACATCTCTAAACAATTTTTCATATAACATGGTAGTTATAGTCAAATAATAAGTTATTCAATAAATATTTTAATTGGTGTTTAATTAACCCGCTGTGGAATGCAAACATATTTATAGCTGCTGCTAAGGGCACATTTCTAAGCAATAAAATAATGGTATTTTACAGAAATCGGGTACATAATAGTAGTGCAATTATACTCCTAGCTGCAATGTGCATAATTTGTGATCTTGTAGGTTAATTCTGCCGGGCTGCACTCCAGTATTCAGCAGCAGCAGGCAATGAGCAGCAGTGTCTATCTCCCTGACACGGTGGCTCCCTCTTGCCTCTAAGCGTACTCCTTCAGCCAAGGACATATACAACAAAGCACAGGTTCACCTGGAGGGACAATCCTGAGTTGCTCAGAGGGTGCAACTACGTGAAAGCAAATGAAACCCCCAGTCCTGGCACTCCTGTGAGGGCTGCAAGGGAGTTGAAGGCACAGAAGTCCAAAAATACGATGCCAGAGCACAGCTGCTGCCTAGCGCTGGCAGTGCCAGCATCCCCAAACACTTGGCTTTTTTTCTTTGAAAAAGAAAGTCACAGGAACTATTCCTGTGCCGGGAACCACCAGAGATGGATGGTGCAGGGCAACCTGCCTCCTTCCTGAGGCACATGATTTGAGGTCCCTCATCTCCCTCGGGATCATCAAAACCTCCTCCTGCTGCCTATGCAACTGCCTGGACCTCCATGTTGCCCTAATGGAAGGCATGGGGCCCTCTTGTCCTACCCATGAAAGCAGGTCACCTGTGTAGAAAGGAGTGATTTGGGGGACGGGAGGGTGGGTTGTGAACAGGGTTCAAGCACAGGCTGCTCAGCAGCAGGTGGGTTGTGAGCAGGGGACTCCCCCATGCCAGCTCAGCTGAATAAAGAAGAGAATGGTCAGAAACAACAGTGTTGTAGGGAACTGGGTGAAAGCTCTTCTTTCTTTGATATGCTGACACATCGCTTATTTGCAGGACTGACATCTTCTGCACTCAACATTGTGTAGAATTAGCAGTCAATGATACCAAACGCTGATGAAAGCATGTGAGGGGAAGAAGGAGAGGAGGGGAAGATGCTCTGTTTGAAGAGGTAGAGGATAAGAATGGAGCATTTTCCCTCAAGAAGAGTTGGTCCTCAGACAAAAGGAAAGCTCTTAGAAAGCTTGGCAATCATTCTCCAGCATCAATATTTATTATGGAGGAGCATGCCTTGCCCTAACTTGTATTAACTGGGGATGGCCAATTAAATACTGTAATAAAGACAATTCCCATTTGTTCTATGTAATGAGACTGCCCATCTGTGTTGTGAACTCAGTAATAACCCCACCAAATCTGCACGCCTGAGCGGTGAAGACCATTTCACATTGCTTGGCTTAGGGAAAATCATGTAGGAGTCTGATTTTCAAAGGCAAGATTTGTCAAATACTTTACCACACTTAAGATAAACTGGGGAACAAGACATGCACAACTGTACTCACAATGCCACTGTTTAATTTTCCCCCAACATTCTCTCTGGATATATTAATATTTGCTGTTGGACTTTAAAAGCTGTGTTTCTACCTCATAAAAATAATTCTGTCTCAGTAGTGACTTGTAATGTAGCTGTCTGCATTTCCCCACTCTCCCTAGCTGCAGCCAGCTATGAATTTCCAGGTGGACTGTCTGTGAACCTGAAATCCCAGAGTTATAGCCTTTTGTGATTCCATAGCCATGAAAGTGGATAGTGCATTCTGCTGCAGAGAAATAAATGAGGGGGGAAAAAAAAGAAAAAGAAAAAAGAGAAACCTTATTGGATCCATTAATTTTGGGATTGCTGTTTTATACAGGAAACAACAAAATCTTACTGAACATCTTGGCTTGTGTCCTCTGATGGCTCCTGGACACCTGAATGTCTGTGCAATACAAAGTAGGATCACGTTAAATTGCACGGGGTGACACAGAGCACTGTTATGATGGCAACATCCATACATTGCACACTGAGTATCAGCTGGTACTTCATCCATTCAGAAGGATGCAGTATCTTCACCATCATGGAGCATGGGGATGGGGCTCCTGTAGGAACTTTAGACATTATTTGGACGTGCGCCCATCTGGGTATTCCTATGAAATGAGGCAAGACATGCCTCGGCTGGCTGCAGGGTGATTTGTAGCTCTGACAGAGCTCAGCTCCTGTTATGAAGCAGCCAGAGTGGAGGGATGCTTAGGCACAGAAAGTGGCATAGACGAAAATTTGATCCAGATTAGGGACATTTTACCCCTCTGTTTCCTGCAGAGCACAGACACAGTCTGACTCCAACCAAATAAGCCCTGCAAACGCACTAGGTGGTTGCAGAAAAAAAGGTGGTTCCTTCCATGTGCATGGACCTCCATGTGATATTCAGCAGCTCCTGCATCAAACTGTCCTCAGAGGCTGCTGATCCCTTCCAGGGTGGGGGTACCGTGCAGACAGATGCCATCAGGGGGTCCCAGGAGTGCCCGTCCCCGCTGCAGTGGGTGCTGTCTGCTGTGCCACATTGGGCAAAGAAGCAGCAGCCCCACCGCCGAGCCGACAGCGCGCCCACCACCGGCTGCTCCACCGGAGTAATCTGGAGGTAAAGACAAGACAACTGGCCTTAAATAATAGCCCAAAGAAGAAGAAACTCCATTGACTCCAATGCATTTAATGCGGGGCTGAATTTCACCCATTGTCCACCATGCTTGAGATACAAACAGGCTTTTCTTGAACATCCATGATTTCTTGCACCACTGAATTACAAATATGTTTATTGTGGGCAGTGGTAAGAAAACAAGCCTCCATTTGTAACCGAATTTCCTCCTGTCCCATCTACTGTAACAGCCTAAGGTATTCATGGGCTGGGGGATGTACAGTGCGTGCTCACATCTTTGTTCTCTCAAGGCAGCAGGGCCACACCACAGCTGGTAGGACTCGTGCTATGTCGTGCCAGTAATTGTGCCTCCCAGGAAAAGCCTTTCCCACTGTCCACCAGCAACTGAAAGGACTGAGTGCAACAATTACTTGTCATTTATTTCTCTCTGTCAAAAAGTGTTTTAAACAAGAAGCTCCTCTCCTGTATTAAAAGGGGGTGGAGAGGCATGATATGTATTCTTTGACAGAGAATACTGTTATACATACACGTGGTCAAGACAGAGATATTGAAAGATTAGGAAAGCATAAATGCACTCAGGACTGAAAGAAAATTAAAAGATAATTGGGGAACAGGAGGAAGTCTGAATAGAGGAATGACAAAACAAAAGTTGCTTCAATTGGTGAAAGGACAATGAGATAGTCAAGAGAAAAGAAAAATCAAATTTAATCATATAAATGCTTTGTTCTTGCAGACAAGAAAAGGGTGCCTACTTTGCGCACAGGTTTTTAGCTTTGGATTTATTAGTTTATTTTGTAATTGCATTTTTTAACCTACCTACAGAATATCAAATCTGAAATCGCCCAATTCTTTCTGAAAGGCAGCAAGCAATACTTTAACCTTGTCTTTGTCAATTTTCTACTGTGTGTGTAGCTCTAATTAGATTCATAGCTCACATTAATGTTGTGGTACCAACTGCTCAGCAGCCACATCCGTATTTCTCAAACTTTCCAGCTGAAAACTATTCATAATTCAGTGTCACATATTGATTTTTAAGACTGATGACATTTGAGCTGCCGAGAAAATGAATGGGGTTCACCTGGGGTCGTGTCCTTAATCCCTGTGTGTAATTGGTATCTGGCTTCTGTAGCTTCTTCCTTCCCTAAGAGATAAGCAACGTAGCTTAGTATTGCCTAATTGCTACTGCAACCCAGGGAGTCAGAGAACCAGCATGTATACCTCAGTAAAGGAGTTCTTACACATGCATGTGCTGCTAAACCTTGACTTGCTTATGTTGCACTGGGAAAAGGTAGTGGGTAGGTGGGGAAAGTTTCTGAAGGCGCTATGTTTGCTGGCTGAATTGAGAAATCTTGCTTGCTATACCATCTTGCTCCACGCTGGCTGCAGTCAAAGGAAAGGTAGAGGCACAGCTATGAATGAGTCTGAGCTCCCCTTGCTTCCCAGTACGCTCCGTTTCCACCAGCCAAGCCCTACTTGAAGAAGCAGCAAGAGAAGGGGGAGGTCCTTGCTCTCAGACGCTTGAGCTCCATGCAGAGGGAAGCCGGCTAGGTTTGGATCATGGTTACATGGTCAGATTTTAGAGTTGCTGTCCAACAATGGTGGATTTCGATTTTATGCTGTGGATGGGTGCAATGAAAAATGTTTTTTTATTAAAAAAAAGCCAAAACCACTTGCAAACAAAAAATACTACGCTTCTGGTTATAAGAGGCTTTCATTCCTGGAAACAGCTCCATAAACCACAGTTAGGGAAGAGTGGGCAACATTTCTAAATCATGGAGCCTCCTTTCAGTTCCCTAAATCATGTCTGTGAGCCCAAATTTGATTTTCAGACACGGTGAGGCCTGCCTAACACTGTCTAGATCACACACGTATTTAGGTTCCTAATGTAGTTTTCCAAAGACATCATTCCCCTTGAGTGATATGAAAGAGCTCCACTGAACTTCATATTAACACATTGCAATTAACTCAGCGATTCAAGGCTGGTGTTCCTGAGTTTTCTCCTCCCAGGGACGAGTTGCGTCTCCAAGGCCACTGGAAAGACCTTCCTCAGCAGAAGAGTGCCAGGCAAAGCAGACTAAACATTCTGCCCCCTCAAGAAAGACTCTTTTCTTTAAGGTCAGACCAGCTAGGGAAAGCCAAACCCTTCTACTTCTTGCTGTAGTTATCTTTGAGGTGGGAAATAATTTCCCGGAACTCTTAGTCTCTTAGTAGGGCTTGTTCTTTAAATGTTTGTGTTACAATAGTCCTAAAGACCCAAATTGTGCCAGGAGTACTGTGCTCGAGGCAGTAGGTGTTAAAGGTAGTCCCCCGCCAACAAGATTACAATTTTAGATTAAGCTGAGAAATAAGAGATGGGAAAGCACAACTGACACAAAGGAAGCAGCAGAGTGAGGCTGGCATGGCTTCCGTGGGGCTGGCTGTGTACACAGTTTCAGGTACGTTTATAAGTATCTAAACAAACACTTAATAACACATTTCCTCAGTTCAACAAGAAGGGGTGAGAAATCCGACTTAACTGTGTAAATACACAGTCAGATACTGTGTCTAGAGAAGCAAGCAATTTCTGATGCAAGCATTCGTACACAGTTTTGAGTAATGACTGATTTTCATGTTATGTAAATCTGATCCTCTAGGTATCACCATCTGGATAAGATGTGTGATTAAATTTAATGTCAAAACTTAAATGTATTCTCAAAGCTTCTGGTTAGATAGGTGCTTACATGGTGATTTATTACGCTCATGAAAGCATGACTACTACTGTTCTGCTGGTTGCTTTCAATGTTCTGGCTAAGGAGAAAAGCAATATTTCTGCATTGCTAAAATATTTTGCAATTTATACTTCCAGAGCGCAGCAAGCAGATAAAATCAAAAAGAATACATGTGGTAGACTCATGATAATAAAGAACAATACAGTTTTCATCTCTTGAATTTTGCCCCACAATATTTACAAATTGTTCCAAATGAGACAACATGAACTCTGTGTGCCGTTGTCCTGCACCCTGCTGAGGAGGTCTTGGTGGTCAGGACATTGGGAAGTCTGCACTGAGTAAGTGCCCTGTCGGATCAGATGAGCGGATGCTTACACAGAAACACTAAGCTCATTTTACCAAACTGTGTCCTGCATCTTGCAAATTTTACACGTATGAAAGAAGTGAGGAAATGCATAACTTCTAGCAAAACTGGTGATGCTGCAAAATCAGAAGGTTAGGAGGGCAGAGCTGAGAGACCTATGTTTCTGCAATAATAACTGAGCTTTCAAAGCGTTTGTTATGGTGTAGAGTATAAAAAGGTTTCAAAAATAGCATGAAACATGGAACACAAAAGGCAAAACTCTGACAAACAGCAAGTGTATTAGGAAGTGATGTGAAGTATTTGTCAGCAATGAAAAAGCTTCCTCTGCTTGATGGGTTATGTACTTAATTTCCCTCTAGTCATGACAGTCATGACTGTCCTCAGCATATCTGGTGTGTCTCTCAGGAAGAGCAAGTGGCTACGTTTCAGTCTTACAACTTAGCATAAGGAGCTAGGATGACCTCTAGCTTTGCAAACAAACCACGATTAGAGCGGTGCCCTGGAAATACTCATCAGGAAAGGTGCAATTTCAACCCTGTTGGATACAGAATGTGTTTATGTGGTCAAAATATTCTTCAAAAGGAAGCTTTTTGATCAACCAAGAACTTCTGTAGAGGAGAGGAGTCATATCTGCATCCAGCCTTTACTCCTGATGCCATCTGAGCGGCAGAAATCCCTCTCAGCAGCGCGACAGAGCGGCATAAGCTCTGTGTGCCTGGGGAGGCTTTTGCTGAAAGTCCTACCTGCAGGGAGGTGATTTGGGTTCTGCGAGTTGTGAATTTCCT